>PVJX010011383.1:0-53776 GCA_004027295.1 Dolichotis patagonum | reverse complement strand
ATGGTCTCAAGTCATGTCCATTTATTTATAAATATCTCAATGTGATCATTCTTTATAGCTGAGTAGTACTCCATTGTATAGAAATACCACAACTTTTTTATCCATTCCTCAGTTGATGGGCACTTAGGTTGTTTCCAAGATCTGGCTATTACAAATTGTGCTGCTATAAACATGGGTGCACATATATCACTGTGGTATGATATTCTCAGATCTTCTTGGAATATGCCTAGAAGTGGAATAGCTGGGTCAAGTGGAACCTCCAGACTCAGCTTTTTGAGGAACCTCCAGACTGACTTCCACAGGGGCTGCACCAGTCTACACTCCCACCAACAGTGCAGAAGAGTTCCTTTTCCCCCACAGCCTCTCCAACACTTGTTGTTGGGAGTGTTTTCTATCTTGGCCATTCTTTCTGGAGTGAGATGGAATCTCAGTGTGGTTTTAATTTGCATTTCTCTCATGACTAATGATGATGAACATTTCTTCATGTATTTATTTTCCATTCCTATTTCTTCATCTGAGAACTGTGTATTCATTTCAGATGCCCATTTTTGGATTGGGTCTTTGAATTTCGAGGGTCTGATTTTTTAAAATTCTTTATAAGTTCTTGACAGAAGTCCTTTGTCTGAGGGACTGTCCATTAAGATTTTTTCCCAATTTGTGGGTTTTCTTTTCACTCTGCTGGAAATCTCTTTTGATGTGCAGAAACTCTTTAATAAGATGTGGTCACAGTTATTGATTCTGGGAAGTATTTCCCGTGCAGTTTGATTCTTGTTCATGAATTCTCTTCCTACCCCAATATCTTTGAGATTTTTACCCACTTTGTCTTCCAGCAGATTCAGTGTTTCTGTTTTAATATTTAGATCTTTGATCCATTTAGATTTTAGTTTAGTGCATGGTGATAGGCATGGGTCTAGTTTTAGTCTTCTGCATATGGATAGCCAGTTTTTCCAGCACCATTTGTTAAAGAGACTGTCATTCTTCCAGTGAGCATGTTTGGCCCCTTTATCAAAGATAAGGTGGTTGAGTGAGTTTGTGGTTGTGGTTGTATCTTCCAATCTATTCCACTGATCTTAAGGTCTGTTTTTATTCCAGTACCATGTTGATTTTATTACTGTAGCTTTGGAGTATAATTTCAAGTCAGGGATTGTGATGCCTCCCGCCTTGCATTTGTTGCTTAGAATTGCCTTTGCTATTCTAGGTCTCTTCTGGTTCCAGATGAATTTTAGGAGTGATTTCTCTAGATCTATGAGGTATGTTAGTGGTATTTTGATTAGGATTGCATTGAATCTGTATAGTAATTTTGGGAGAATGGCCATTTTCACAATGTTTGTTTTTCCTATCCATGAACAGGGGATGTCTTTTCATTTTCTGAGGTCCTCTTCGATTTCCTTTTTCAGGGTGTTATAATTTTTGCTGTATAAGTCTTTTATTTCTTTCGTGAGATTAATTCCTTAGTATTTCATATTTTTGGATGCTAATATAAAGGGTGTGGCTTCTCTTATTTCTCTCTCAGCACTTTTGTTGTTAGTGTATAGAAGTGCTATTGATTTTTGAGTATTAACTTTGTATCCAGCTACCTTGCTGAGTTTATTTATTATATCTAGGAGTCTTTCAATAGAGTTTTGGGGGTCTTCTATGTAAAGTATCATGTCATCTGCAAATAATGATAATTTAACTTCCTCTTTTTCTATCTTTACTCCTTTTATTTCTCTTTCTTGTCTTATTGCTCTGGCTAGTATTTCCAGTACTATGTTGAATAGGAGCAGTGACAGGGGACATCTTTGTCTTGTGCCTGATTTTAATGTAAAGGCTTTCAGTTTTTGACCATTTAATATGATGCTGGCTGTTGGTTTGTCATAGACGCCTTTATCATATTAAGGTAAAGACCATCTATTCCAATTCTCTGTAAGATTCTTATCATGAATGAGTGTTGGACCTTATCAAAAGCTTTTTCTGCATCTATAGAGATGATCATGTGGTTCTTACTTTTGGCTCTATTGATATGGTGAATTACATTTATTGATTTGCATATGTTGAACCATCCCTGCATTCCTGGGATGAATCCTGCTTGGTCATGGTGTATAATCTTCTTGATGATTTGCTGCATCCTCTTTGCCAATATTTTATTGAGAATTTTTGCATCTATGTTCATTAGGGAGATTGGCCTATAATTCTCTTTTTTAGTTGGGTCTTTCTCTGGTTTTGGTACTAGAGTAATATTTGCTTCCACGAATGACTTAGGAAGAATTGCTTCCCTTTCGATTTCATTGAAAAGTTTGAGGAGTGTCGGAATTAAGTCTTCTTTGTATTTCTTGTAGAATTCTGCAGTGAATCCATGTGGGCCTGGGCTCTTCTTTGTTGGCAAGGACTTAATTACATTTTCAATTTCAGTAATAGAAATTGGGTTGTTCAGCATTTTTACATCTTCCTGATCCAGCTTTGGTAGTTCATATGTATCTAGGAATCTGTCTATTTCTTCTGTGTTATTGAGCCTATGAGAGTAGAGGTTTTCAAAATAGGTGTTGACGATCTTCTGTATTTCTGCCGAGTCTGTAGCAATTTCACCTTTTTCATTCCTTATTGCATGAATTTGAGTTTTTTTTTCTTTTTTAAATAAGGTTGGCCAGGGGCTTACCAATTTTATTTATTCTTTCAAAGAACCAACTCTTTGATTCTTTGATCCTTTGTACTGTTTTCTTAGTCTCTATTGCATTAATTTCTGCTCTGATCTTTATAATTTCCTCCCTTCTTTTGGCTTTGGGCTTGGATTGTTCTTCTTTTTCTAGATGTTTGAGTTGTAGCATCAGGTTGTTTATTTGTGTTTGTTCGGTCTTCCTGATGTGGGAACTCAATGCAATAAATTTTCCTGAGGACTGCTTTCATTGCATTGCACAAATTCCGGTAAGTTGTGTTTGTATTTTCATTTGCTTGTAGATATTGTTTAATTTCTTCTTTAATTTCCTCTGTGACCCACTGGTTGCTCAAGAGTGTATTACTCAGTTTCCACGTGTTTGTGAGGTTTTTGCAGTTGCTTTTATTGTTAATTTCTAGTTTCATGGCACTATGATCCGATAACATGCATGGGATAATTTCAATTCTTTTGCATTTGCTTAAATATGTTCTGTGGGCTAGTATATTGTCTATTTTAGAGAATGTCTCATGTACTGCTGAGAAGAAGGTATATTCTGATGTTGTTGGATGGAACACTCTGTATACATCTATCAAGTCCATTTGTTCACAGTTGTTATTCAGTTCTGTTATGTCTTTGCTGATTTTCTGTCTAGTTGATCTGTTCCTTTGTGTCAATGGTGTATTAAAGTCTCCTATTATAATTGTGTTATTGTTTATTTGATTTTTCATTTCTGTTAGTATTTGCTTTATATAGCGGGGTGCTCTGGAATTTGGTGCATATATATTTAAGATTGTTATCTCTTCCTCTTGAAGTTTTCCTCTAACTAGTATGTAGTGACCTTCTTTATCTCTTTGGATCATTCTTGGTTTGAAATTCACATTTTCTGCAAACAGGACGGCTACTCCTGCTTTTTTTTTTTGGTTTCCTGTTGCCGGAAGTATTATTTTCCATCCTTTGACTTTCAGTCTATGAGTGTCCTTTTGGGTTAGATGGGTTTCTTGTAGACAACATATGTTGGATGTTGTTTCTTGATCCATTCTGCCAGTCTGTTTCTTTTGATTGGTGAGTTGAGGCCATTTACATTAATGGTTGTAACTGTTATATATTGATTTATTGTTGACATGTTATCTTTTTGCTGTTGTATCGTTAGCTTTCTGTTCTGTTTAACTGTCTGCCTTGCTTGGTGGTTTTATCCCATGTATATCTAGAATGTCTTTCAATGTTCTTTGTAGGGTTGGTTTGGTGTTCATGAAGTTCTTCAGCTGTTCTTTGTCATGGAAGTATCTCATTTCTCCATCCATTTTGAAGGACGGTTTTGCAGGGTACGTCAGTCTGGGTTGGAAGTGGTTTTTCTTTAGGATCTGAAATACTTCACTCCATGCTCTTCTTGACTTCATTGTTTGTGTTGAGAAGTCTGCTGTGACTCTGATAGGTTTTCCTTTATAGGTGGTCTGTCTTTTTTCTCTAACAGCTTTTAGTATTCTGTTCTTATGGTGGATTTCTGGGATGGTGATTATTATGTGTCTGGGTGTAGTTTTATTTTGGTTATGGCTATTTGGAGTTCTATATGCTTTGCTTATCCAAATGTCAGTTTATCTTCTGATGTTTGGGAAGTTTTCAGCTATTACTTCTGTAAATATCCTCTTGTATCATTTGGGCTGTCCCCTTCTTTTTCATTTATCCCTATTAATCTTATGTTATTTTTCTTTGCATCATCTTGTGGGTGTTGAATTGTTATTTTCTGAATCTTTGTTATTTTTAAGAGATCTTTCCTTTCCTGTTCACTGGCTGCAATCTTATCTTCGAGGTCTGAAATTCTATCTTCACTTTCGTTGAGGCGGTTTTGGCAGCTTTCAATTGCATTTTTGATTTCCTGTATATCTCTTTGTATCTGCTTTATGTACTCTGTTTGTTTCTTATAGTGTTCATTCAGGGATTCTATCTGTTTTCTTTGTTCCTCTAATTTTTTAGCTGTGTTTTCACTAGATGTGTTCACTATTTCTTTCACTATTTTTATCATTTCTTCTTTTACCTGGGCAAGTACTTCTGATTTGAATTTCTCCATAGCTTGCCCTAGTTGCATCTTTATTTCATTTGATATCATTTCAGACATTTCACTTGTATGGCTTCTTTTTTCTTCTATGTACATGGCTCCTAAGCTTTCTTGGGGTGGGCTGGAGTTTTGAGCCTGCCTTTTGGTCTTTCCTTTTGTCATTTTTCTATATTTCCTTGCTTTGAGCGGTGTTCCAAAGCTTCCTCTGGATGTGTGGTGAGTTACCTCCTGCACCCTCAGTTCCTGGAGCAGCACTGGCTTGCCCACAGACTCTTGGCTCCCTAAACTGAAAGGTGGAAGCTGGGCCTCATGAACTGGGGACTGTGGAATCTCGGGCCGCAGTTCCGTGTCCAAGGGGGTAAGTATGATCTCAACTGCTGTGAGTGCTGGTTTTAAGCTCTCCCCAGGCCAGCCCACACTGGGCTGTCAGGCCCCCAACTCGGCCTCCACCTCCCGAATTGAGAGAAGGCCGCTGAGCATGTTGCACTAAGGTGGTGGAGCTTCTGGTACTCGGTCCAGTGTACCTGGTAGCTTCTAGAAGCTCAATTGCCCGGAGCACAGGTCACCAACTTTCCACAAACCCGCCTTGGGGTGGCAGGACTCATCTCGCAGGGTCCTAACTCCCCTCTGCAGGCTCCTGGCTCCCTAAATTGTAAGGTGGATGCTGGGCCTGGGGAACTGGAGCCCATGTAAACTCGGGCCGCAGTCCTTGGGAGCGGGAAAGATCTCCTGGGCAGTTAATCCCTCAACTCGATCTCTGCCTCCTGAACTGAGAAAAGGTCGCTGGGCATGCTGTACTGAGGCGGTGGAGCTTCTGGGACTTGGTCCAGTGTACCGGTAGCTAGCCATAAGCTCAATTTCCCGAGGCTCAGGTCCTAATCTGTAATTCTTAAGGTTTGCTGTCAGGGAAGAGGTTATCTGGACCGGAAGCCCCCCCCCCAGCCTCCCTTATGAGCCTGTCCCAGGAAGCCAACAACTTCTTCCACCTCAGCTCACTGCTCAGCAGACTTTGGGAAGAGCTTCTGGGCGTTGTTCTCAAGGCAACTGTGGCAATTACTGCAGGGAAACAACCTCTGCGCTTGCCAGGCACTAGTTCATCTTCCTCTTCCAGAACACGCAAGACGTTTCCCAGCCTTTCCCACAGCCAAGCAGAAGGATGTGATTTGGTTTGTGCCATGGACACAGGTAGGAAGGACGTGCAGTGCTTCTGAGGTAAGGCAGTTA
This sequence comes from Dolichotis patagonum, assembly GCA_004027295.1. NCBI lineage: Eukaryota > Metazoa > Chordata > Mammalia > Rodentia > Caviidae > Dolichotis > Dolichotis patagonum. Next base: position 47,867 of record PVJX010011383.1, on the reverse strand, counting down.
AAGGCTGGCGCGCCTCCACCGAGGCATCTCTTCCTGAGAGATCACATGTTTCACATGGCAGTGTCACAGAATGAAGGCACCCGGGATCTCTGACCAACTCCATCAGAGAGTAGGGCCAAGAAGAGCCCCTAATCTTCATCAGGCCACATGGACGAGAAATAAAGCAGCATTGTGTCGAGGGGCTTCATTTCTTTTCAAAGTGTGTTAGGATTACACTACTAATAACTTTCTGAGACCTAGAAGTAAAGCCCACTATTTCTTCTTTCTGCTGATTCTTCTCTCCTGCTCATCCTCAGCTTCTTCTGTGACATCTCTCCCTGTTCACAAGGATTTAGCACACATGGAGAATTTTCTTGTACCTCCAGATCCTGTAAGAATTTGGTGTATAGAATGACAATATTTTGAAATATTAACTTATATGGATCATACACCCTTATGGCTCAGTATTTTTCCTTTTCCTCCACTCAGTAAATTTAAACTGCCTGTTAGGGTAAAGAAAGGACAAGCAGAAGCAGAGAACCCAGAACCACTGTGCCATATAAACTCATGAGCTGATACTCTTAGCAGAACAGTGAAAATGCTGTGTGGTGATAAGGCAGTAGTGACATCCCCTGAAGGCAGAGATTTCCACTCCTGTCCAATTTAGAGAGGTACCCATGGGTGGAGGATTGGTAGATAACTCTGTGGTCGACCTGTTGGCACTGGGCAGATTCTCCCATGCTATTATGGTATTAAAATAAACCCTTTACCCTCAAAGTGACACATATACACAAAACTAAGAGAATGATCGGACCTCAAGGGTCTTATGCTTGAAATGAGAGATAGTCCATCTAGGATTTGTGTAGGCAGGAACTGAGGAGCAGATGAGATAAGGTGCCCTTTGGCAATGCCCATGTGGGTACAATGCTATCTCTCCATCCGGTCCCTTTGCATTGTGTGAGCTTTTCCGAACAGAGACACAATCCTGGGGAAAACATAAGGAATGCTCAAGATTAAGCTCTGTCCTCTATGCCTGTGGAGTGGGACACAAACCTGGAAGTATAGGATATGTGGATGGCAAACCCAGTGGTAAACTGGGAGAGTGTGGCTATTCTAACCCCATGGGAGGAAAGAGGCAAAGCCCAGGTCCTTTTCTCATCTTTCCTTTCAGTTGGACCCACCTCTTCCTTCAATCTTCTTTCTGTGATTCTTTTTCTTTTTTTAAACAGAAAAAAGAAATAACAGAAAAATCAAGAAGCAAACAAATAAAAAAAACAACAACAAAAGCAAAAGGATGATGATGACAACAACAACCAACAACAATAGTGATATAGGGTTTCAAAACAAGATAATAGGAATTTAACAATGGTTGTTATATTGCACATTGTTATCTTCAAAATAGTTGCTCAAGTTACCAGATACATGAATAAAACAAAATAGTAAAATGGAAAAAAACATTGGATTTCAAAAACAAGACAGAAGAAAATTCCCCAGTTACTATAATGCCTATTGTTTATCCTCCAAATAGATGCACAGACTACCAGCTTTAGGCCTGCAAATCAATCTAACAATACAAGCATTAAGTTATTTTATTTTTTTTTTTTACTTCAGTTGCTATCATCTCAGCCTGACTTCCTCCAAATCAGCTTATTGCTTACAAAGGCAGTGGGTTCTTCTTGTCTCCCAGCCCACGTACCAGCTGGCTCACAGGAATCCAAGGTTTGGTTTCTTGATTCTCTTCCTGTTCCCCATGGTGGCTGCCCTGGCTTGTGCGTGGGTACCCACATTCTGTACCAGAAGCCAGTGGGTATCAGTGGGTTGCTGGCTGGGGAGGGGCTACAAGGCTGAGTCCAGACATCTCTGAAGGTAACTAATGTGATGAAGAGGACCTGGAAGAGTGGTCTGGCTTGGGTCTTTCTGGCTCCTTTGCCCTGTGGTCAGAGCACAATGGGTTCAATACTTTTATGCAGAGCAAGGATTTCCCTGGCTTCTGTTACCTCAACCATCCCATCCATGGAGAAACCAGCCCCAACTCAGGAACCCAGAAAGCTTCCTTGCTCCCTGCAATCCAGGTCACTTTTCTGGCTTGTGAATAAGAACCAGGCTTCAAGCCCCCAGGGTGGGGACACACTGGCTGGTGCAGAGTGCACAGAAGTGTGCACAGGCCTGGAGAAGGCCACAGAGATTCTGGTCTCCACCCGTCACCCCCATCCCAGCACGGGCTTGCAGTGTGACCACAGCAAACCCTCAGACTTCTGAGCTCCTGAGTCTTCCTTGGAAAAGAGCAGATTCAACCAGAGTACTCTGCAAAATTTATTTCCTCCTTCAATGTCTATGACTCTGTGACAATTTCTGACATTGCCTCTTTTCGTGATTTGGGATGTGTCTTTTATCTGGCTGACTTTTTTGAGTACTGGTAACATAAACCCCTTCCATTTATTTAACAGGGCTTTCCAAGTTAAAATGCTATCTCCACATTGATTAGCCCATTCTATTTCTTTATTCTGCCATAGGGGCTTTTAATTAAAGAGACGGGGGTTTCTGCATGTTGTATGGCCTGGGTTTGAACCCTTGGGCTCAAGTGATCCTCCTGCCTCAGCCTCCTGAGTAGTTGGCACTGCAGGTGTGCACCATAGTGCCTGGCTTACCTGGAAAGCTTCTGGGTTTGCCCAGGGCCAGCTCCTTGCCTGGCTGCATGAGGTCACCCTGTTTCTTCTCACACACAATTCAGTGCACATTTATAGCGACCAAAGCAAATGACTTTGGCCACACTTCAAATATCATCCATACCTCTCCTTACAGGAAGAATTTCTACTGTGCTCCTGGTTACAAATGCTGCATACCTGTGTATGTATACAGAGCACAGGTGTACCAGAAAGCTTCTCGGAACACATGCTATCCAGGAAAAAGCCCAGTGAAGGGCACAGTGTGTGAACCTTTTCTTCATGGAAACGTGTGTTCCTCCACACGCCTTTTTCCTCAAAGCCTGCTGCCTCCTAGGTTAGATGCTGAGACAGTTGTGCTTGTAAGTGATGGACGCCAGGCTGAGCAGGAGACGGCGTAGCAGGAGGGCAGCGAATCCTGCTTACTGTTTAGCGATGTTAGCTTCCTCTTCTCTCTTTTTCTGACTTAAGTGCTTGAAGCTTCTCTGTTGCCAAACTGAGTGGCAGGAGCAGGTGGAGAGGAGGTGAATACCGGCCTGGCCCTGTGTCCAAACACTCGGAAGGCACCATGTTGGCGGCAGGATCTTGGCTCGTGGTGGGCACGTCTAGAAGTAACCAGTGAGGGCTGGAGGAGGAGGACACCAGGGCAGAGCACCTGGGGCCGTTCACCGCTAATTCCCGGCATAGCCCTGTGAACAGCCACAGGGAAGTGCTGGCCTCTGCGGAGCAGGGCGGGCGGCCAGCAACCCTCCGCCTGCACTGGGCTCAGGAGGAGGCGTGTGACGGCCCTGGAGAATCACTCACACTGCTCGTGTCTGTTTTCCTGAGTTTGCTGAGCTTGATGACAGCTAATGGCTAGAAACCCCCCAATTTCCGACTATGTGGCCACAACTGTTCACCTTCCCCACCTGATTCTGTAACGTGACGGGGTGGCAGGAGGTGTGGGCATCTTTCTTGTCCACAGATATGTGACCTTGGTTGGAGTTTTGGGAGCCTTCTGTTTGCCTGGTCAGATCTCACCAGATGGGTGGAGGACATGAGCCCGCTCTGGCCAAAGGCACCCTCGCGCTACGGGGGACAGGTCAGGACAGAGGGTCCAGGCTCAGTCACTACGTGTAAAAGCAGCTGACATTTGTGGAATCCCAGCCCAGCCTTGGGAGACAAAGACACAAACTGTGCCTTTCTGATTAGCTGGGTTCCCTTAGGCCCTCTTTTCTCTTCTCTGTGGTGGGCAATGTGATTGCCAACTTCGACTGTCCTTGATCTTACTAATAACTTCCAGCCAAAGATCATGCATTACATTTAGTTGCCAAGTCTCCCAAGTCTGCTGCACACTAAAGCAGCCCCCTTACCTGAAGCCTCCTCTGAACTTCCATGACACGGAACGCTTTGACGATTCTCAGTGAGCTGTTTTGCAGTGTCTCTCTGTTTGGATGTGTCTGCCTATGTATGTGTCTTTGTCAAGGAAATTCACAGTTGTGTGCATTTCTCAGTGAACACTGTGGTGGCCACAGGGTAACAGCTTGGTGTATAACTGGGTTGCATCAGTGAAGGACCCACAGAGAAGGCTGTGATGCACAGGGCACGTGATCAGCTGTCACCACCTTGCTCACTCACCCGCATGCCCTGTGCTGACGGAGCTCCTGCTGGCCTCTCACATAGAGTCATCCAATTGCCACATTTGGATCTTGCGGTGGAAATGAGAAATGCACAGGGCGCCTCTCCTCCCCCAGTTCTCCTGGGGCTTCGGGGTCTCTCATCTAGCACAGTGAAGGCTGGGAATAGTCAGGGACAGACAAGGCCCGGGGTGAAAGAGGCCAAGTGAACAAATGTGAAAACTGCTGGCCAGTATTTGTCTTGCCAGGCTGGGGCTTGAGCCCTGACCGTGGCATGGCACTTTCCTGCTGACCCACAGCTACAGCACTGGCTGCTTCCTGAGAGCTGTGCATGTAGCTTGCCACCCTGAAGAGCTGTGAAAGAAAAACCCGGCAGAGAGAGGGGGGCAGAGGCCTGTGCGCATTTAAAGGCATCCACTTTGTTCTGAGCATTTCCTTTCGTCATGGAGTTAATCTAGAAATTGCCACTGTTGGGGTCTTTCACAGTGCCTCAAATCTTGGCTCCTGCCTCCCAGTTTATGCCTCTGCCAGCTTAGCCGCAGGCATGTTATTACTTTAGGTGCCAGTGACCTGGTGCAGGAGTGGCTCCAGGCTGGCAGTAGTCACGGCTCTGCTGCAGGTGCGCGCTGTGAATGAGTGCTGAGAATGAAGAGGTAACTAACCTCTCCTGCCCGCTGCAGCCTCCGAGCTGGCTGTGGACAGGTCCTCTTGAGCTTTCACGCCTGCAAACCCTGCACTCGCTGACTACTTGCCTTCCTAGTTCCTTGTCTGAATCTCACAACACCCTGCTTTGGTCTGGATGGTGCGAAGTCCAGCTGGCAGTGACTCAGTGGTGCCTGAGAGCCTGCTGCAACCTCCTGCTTCCCAAACCACCGTGGGCCTGGAGGACTTGGCCAGAATGAGGTGAGCAGTTCTGTCCCTGAGCCTGCGACCCAGGACTGCAGATGCTATGGGCTAGGAGTGAGGAACAGAGGCAGGCAGGAGCTACGGGGCCCTTGTCTCTGCTGAAGCCTTGGCCAAGTCAGTGCTTCTGCATGGTCATGGCCTCTGAGTTGGGGCTCTGGGACATGGGGTAGGGTCAAGGCTGCCCTCACTGGGTGACCCTGAATTTGCAACAGGTCATCAGAGTTCAGACGGTGTCAACCTCTTTTGCAAGTGGTATATTCAGATAGGAGAAATAATCATTATGTGTGAACCTGGGGTACAGCAGCCAGTGCTGATCACAAACCAGTATTTGGGTGAATGAAAAGGCGAGTGCGTCTCCAGGTCCACTGTGGGTTTGAATAGGATTTCGTGTATTCCATGCTGTTCCCTAGGCATTGTGTTCACCACCAACTGTCCTCGGTCTCTCTCTACACCCCAACCTAACCTCCTCTTCTGGGAGGTCTCCAGCCTGTGGGGAACATCTCCAGTTCCAACAGACCCAGTTCTGTGTGCACACCACTGAATCACCACCACATTCTTTTAGAGCCTGATGACAATTTCTGTGTGTTGCGTTGTTTTTATTTTATTATGATCTCTCTGCCCCCTTTTCAACTTCCTTCTAGTGCACCAGAGCCAAGGTTTGTATGACCTCATTTCCATGACAATTGCTATCATAATATGTGGCACACAATGAGTGTGCTGTAAATACATGTCAAGTGAATAAATGATGTGTGCGTTTTCTGAATAGAAGTACAGAAGATGATGTCCTGAATCCCCACTTCATCTGCAGGCTGACTCAGTGCTCACTTCTGAAAGAGAGAAATCTATCTTCCAAGTGTGAATAACATGTAAGCCCTTCACTCCACCTTGATTGGTCAAGCCCAGGTCATGTGACCACTCCTGGACCAGCAGCAGTTGCTGCACACTGTCCTAAGCTCATTGTCCTAAGCACACTCTCCAACCACTCAGAAACTGAGTTAGCACTGGGGCAACTGCTGGAAAAGAATGAGGAAAGAAGAAGTAAATATCAGGCAGGCAACCATACACCACAGCTGCCTGTGCCTTGTGTGTAGCAGGGGAGTCTGTTCAGTGCAGTCCGATCTCTACTCCTCAGGCTCATGCAATTTTCTTGACCTTTGAGAACTCTCCTTACTTATAAAGACACATTGTTCTGTTGCTCTGAATTCAGAATCAGTGCAGGATCCACCAGATCCATTTCAGTATTTGCCCACCAGCAGCTAAATTGTTCAGTCCTCATGCTTAGCGGTATTCTCTCTGACGTCGAGGACTCCAGCTAAACTGGGAGTCCACTGGTGTAGGACAACACTCAAGCCCTGACGCATGTCTCATGGGGTTCTCACATTCTCTCTCATGGTGGTGGGGGCTGGATATGAGGAGTAGGCTTCAGGTTTGTTCTGTCCATTGGAAAGAGGTATTGGGCTAAGAGGACTATAATCTGAAGGTGTCACACTGCAGACCCATTGAAAGATCATTAGAAAAGAGGGTGACATTCAGAGAAGGAACAGAGCACAGATGATAAGGGAAAGATATCCAGAGCTGGAGTGACTGGAATCAAAGCCTAAATGCTTTCATGAGCTACGTAAACTTTATTGCTTCTTTATTGTTATTATTCAGGAATTTTTAAAAAATTGTAGTACAATACATAACAAAATTTGTCATTTTAATCACTGTTACAGTTTGTGTTCAGATGCCCCCCCCCACCAGCCTCATGCAATCATGGACACAGCTGAGTCTGGCATTTGTGATTGGTTTGCGGTCTGGTGCTGCGATTGGTGGTGTGAGTGCTGTGCCCACCCAGGGGTGGAGCCGGCATATCATGTAAGGGCAGGAAGAAGGCATGTCTTTGCTCTTTTACTCTGTTCACTCCTGATGTCTGTGGTGGCTATGAATGGTTGCCCCGCCATGCCATCCTGCCTTGGAGCCAGCGGACTATGGACTCAAACCCCAAAACTATAAGAAATAAACTTTCTCTTTTTAAAAATTTTTTATTTATTTTTTATTTTTATTTAAAGAGAAAAAAAAACCAAACACAACAAAACAGAATAAAGGGTAGCAACAATACAGGATTCCAAGGAAAAAAGGAAAAGAACAACAACAACAACAAAACACCAAGAAATCATTACTTGACAAATTACATACTGACATCTTGGAAATAGTTGTTCAAATTACAAAATTAAAGCATGCAAAGTAGACATTCAAACAGTGAGACTGTTAACAGTTCTGCTCCATGATCTGACAAAAACAGCAATATGATCATTCATCTTACCCACTCAGATATACATGCAATTATATCAAAAGGGTAAAATTAAACACAACAAAACAGAACAAAGCGGATCACAAGAAAGCAATGTATGAGACATAAATTTCAAAGCTAGACATTCGGAGATATTCACTCTCTATCGTATTGACTCTTGTTTTCTTCCAAATAGTTGCCCATATTGTCACATACAGGGAATTCCCATGAAACAACATAGTATGGAACTGATCTGAACAGGACAGGGAAGGCATTTCAGGTCTTCAAGACCAGACAATAGGGAAGCCAAGAATGGCTGTCATAGTGTCTCTCATTCTCTTCAGAACAGCTGTCCATACCTTCATGTGTGTTGAACTTAAACAAATCACTTTGAACAAAGAATGATAATTTTGCTGGATTACACATCATGACATTACGGAATCAGCACTGGGTACTGTAGTGTCTCTCTTTCTTCAAAATAGTTGTTCATTTCAACATGCGTTATATAGTTGGTTCTCATAAACTGTTTATAAGCTCTACACATGCGTGAGCCTCTACATGTGTATCTATTCTTTTTGTATTCGAGGGAAAAACAAAACAAATCAAGACAAAACAAAACAATTCCTAGAAAAGCATGAAGCAAAAAGTCATATAAAACCACAATACAAGGTGATCTACAATGGTTACCATGATGTCTCAGCAGTGTATAACAACATGAATAAAAACAAAGCATTGGAGATATTATAAGACTTCAAAAGCAGGCAATAATCAAACCAGAGTGGGTATCTTAGTGAATCTTGTCATCTTCAGTATAATTGCCTGTACTCTTAGACTTGATGCTATCAATCATAACAGATTTGAATAAAATCAATCAATACAAAATAGCAATCTAACAAACCAGATTCAAATAAGATCAGTCATAATAAGACAGTATAAGTTATACAGGGCTTCTGATTAAGTTGATAGTAAATTAAGGATGATTACCATAATATGTCCCTTTATTTTTGGGATAGCTGACCTTGTCCTCAAGTCTAGTGTAAGTAGACAAACTGGAACAGCATATAATCCATCCAAGCAGAGTGATGATAATAATGTAGATTTTAAATCTTGTTACCCCATTAACAATATCCTCTGCCTCCCTTTTTTAGACAATTCCTCCCCTTTCACTCCCATAGGGTGCACTGCTTATTTAGGGTCCCACTGCCTCCCTATATAGAGCATCTCAATGGACCCTATCTCTTGATCTACTCTGCCTGTGTTTCTCTCTGTTAGTATTTTGAGGCCCTCTATACTAGAGATTATAGCCAATCTTCTCTGCCTCATTTCTGCTATTCTATTTTTCTGTATTGGTTGTCTATTTTTCTCTTCCACTTCACTGTCTGCCCCATTCACTGAGGCCTCTCTGTCACTGTTTCTGAAATGCTCGTATTTTTTTTCTCTCTTTCTAAAATGTCCTTTAGTATTTTTTGTAGGGTTGGACTGGTGGTCACAAATTCTCCCAGTTCCTCTTTGTCATGCAAGCATCTTGCTTCTCCATTAATTTCTAGAGAGAGTTTTGTAGGACACATCAATCTGGGCTGGAAATTGTTCTCCTTCAGGGCTTGAATTATTTCACTCCAAGCTCTTCTTGACCTGATGGTCTGTGTTGAGAAGTCTGCTCTGATTTTGATGGGTTTTCCTTTATAGGTGATCTGTTTCTTTTCCCTGATGGCTTTTAATATTCTGTTCTTATATTGAATTTCTGGGATCTTGATTATTATGTGTCTGGGTGTAGCTCTGTTTTGGTTGTAGGTGGCTGGAGTTCTGTATGCTTCATACGTCTGCATATCATTCCCTTTTTCTATGTTTGGGGAGTTTTCCTTAATAATTTCTGTGAATAGCCTTTGCAATTCTTCTGTTTTGACTCCTGCTTCTTCATTCACATGCGTATAAACTTTCTCTTGCTTCACTTTGGGTGTCAGGTATTTTGTCTCAATAAGAGAAAAGTAACTAAAACAGTCACCCTAAGTGTAAAATTAAGTGAGCACTAATTACATCACAGTGTTTGCAACACCAATCATACCTAGCTTCAGAAAGTTTCCAGGATTCCAAACAGATGTTCTGTACTCATGAAGCAGTAACTCCCCAACTTGCCTACCCTAAGCTACCAGTTACCTTTAATCCACTTTCTGTCCCTATAGATCTGTCTCTTCTAGATGTTTCATATCATTGGAATCATACAGTGTCTTTGGTGTCCAGCATATTTCCCTCAGTATGACATTTTCATGGTTTACCCTTGCTATAGCATATATAAGATCTTTCTTTATTTGTGTGGATGTGCAGTATTTTAGCTGTACTTGTTTTGTTTATTCACCCATTGTATATGTCACATCTCGTTTATTCATCTGTTGATAGACACAGGTTGTGAATGATGGTGCAATGAAATTGGCATACAAGTAGCTTTGGGAAAGTTTCTTCACCTCTCTGTCCCTTGGTTTTCTCAAAGCTTTGCTGTGAGGATTCAGTGAAGTATTGCATATTTGGCTTTTTCAGAAAGACTCAGCAGATGCATGTTATTATTATTATTATTGTTATTATTATTATTATTATTATTATTATTATTCCAAAGGCCATGCCAGTTCTAGTTTTCCAGTTCTAGATTTTTAGGATCTTAACTGCTGTGAGAAACACTTCTATCTCAGCGTTTTTCACACCTAAGTATTTTTACAGATAAACAGGTTAATATTTGTATTCTTCTTCTTTTCCTCCTACATATGGCCAATGCTTCCTTCTTCCCTGATTTCTTTTTCTGCTTCTTGTCTGAAATTAGGGGGAGCACTGAGATGTTGGATTCTACTTCTCCAGACTCATCCTTTTGGAGAAGGGTAGGTGAGAGGAGCATCATGGGGAATGGAGGGTCCTGGCGGGCAGGGGATGGCAAGATGTGAGTGTGGTTGTGGGCACAGGTCACACTTAAGTGTGTCAGGGCTGAGTAATGGGTGTACTTATGCAGTCAGCTGCAGTTTCTGCTTTCATGTGACAATGAAGAGTATAAATGTCATCTGTGTTATAATTACTAGTGCCAGATACCTTACAAACCCTTCCTTAGACTGCGAATATATAAGGCTTATTATGGACATTTAACAGATGAGGACAAGAGAAGTTACAACAAGGAATTGTGTGGTGACTTTGATAGTAATGACAAGAAGACAGTTACAATCCTCAACTACTGCTGCCCACCGCTGGAGCTGATAGCAAGTGACCCAACTGGATTTTCTGTCTGTGTTATCAACACAAGAGCCTTGTCCATTCCTGGTGACGCAGGTGGGCTCCCTGTGGTCTTAGTAGAGTTTCATATACTCCCTTGCATCTACCTCAGACTGATTCTAACAGTGCTTTGGTGCTTTGACTCAGGTTGCTACTACTCAGGATAACTCTTCCAAACCTTATTGCTCTTATGACACCCTTATCTGCATCTTCCATTATCACTGTAAATGTATAATCTCCTTTTTAAAGGAAATAGGACCCTAGCCATGCATGAACTAGTCTAGCTTCTCACCTTAGCTCCTCACAAATATGTCTCCACCCACCCTTACATCCACACCCACCCCCACACCACATTCTCTGTGACTGTGCAGGTTGAGGTGTGACCTTCAGCTGCCCTCTGTGTCTCCCACTGGCCACTCTCTTTGCTTCTAAGATCTAGCACAATTCATTTTTTGCTGATTCATTTCCCAACTGTCTTAATTTACATCAGTTCAGCTTTTATTAATCTACTGAGATCACTGTTGCTAAGATCACCATTAAATTTTTTATTTCTGAAACCCAAACCAATAGCTTTTGTCTTTTTATTTTGCTTATTATTTCTTTTCTTAGTGTGTATTTGCAATATAGCATAGTGATGTTCACGTTGGGGAATTGTTACCCGAGTACAATTGATCTTGATAATTTTGATCTCTTAACCACCCCTAGCCCCTTCTCTCCCCCAGTCTACTTTCCTACCGTCACTTCTTGTTTCATTTGTGTATCTTAGGTTTCTTACTATGGCGACACACATACACGCAGTGTATAGCCATGCAATTTGTCATAGTTAAGCTCTAGACACAGCTTACATGTCTGTCAGCAGATGAGTGGATAAGGGAAATGTGGTATCTATACACAAACAGAAGAGTCTTAAGCCATGAAAAAGCAACAATGCCATTTGCTGAAGAGTGGATCAACTCTGAGACTATAATGAGAAGTGAAATAATACACAGAAATACACAGAAAAGTTAAATATCCCTGGTTTCTCTCATAGGAGAAATCACTAACTTTTAGGCTTTGTCTTTCTAGGCCCCTCTGAGGCAGCTGACAACGCTCCTGACTCGCTCATTCTGGGGGCTCAGTTTCATTCAAATACCTCATTCTGTTAGTTGCCCTGGGACTTCTTTATATTTTCCTTTTTTGGTCTTTCATCATGAGTTTATTTGTTCTCAATTCTTCTGCTGTCTACAGTTCTTCTCCAAGATGCTTTCTTTTTTAGAAAAAAAAAACCATCCTGGACAACTTCCTCCACTGCCACAATTTTAGCTACCCCCTATGTATTTATGGCTTTGGGGTTGCAATCCACACATTTGTGAAACTTAAGCTACAGCTGCCTGCTGGACATTTCTGCCTACCTGTCCTGGAGCATCTCAAATCAGCATAAAAGTATGCGCATCTTCTTATCCCTTAAATCTCACTTTTATCAGTTGGTGAAGCCATTAGTCCTCTTGGGCTGAGATTAGAAACCCTGGGAACATCCTTGATTGTGTATTTTTTCCTGACTGTTAAAGTTGTTCAGACTTTCAGCCCTGCTTGCTTTTCCCTCAGCCTTTTAAAAGCGAGTTCATGCCCCCGCATGTCTCATGTGGGTTGTGGTAGTTGCCTCTTTCTTGGTCTCCTCGTATTCAGTTTTTTTCCACATCTAATTGTTCTCTCCATTGCAAGAAAAAACCTCTACACATTGGCCATATCAATTATGGTTTGGATCTAGATATCTCTTAAAATGCTTCCATGTTGGGCTTTTAGAAGTTGATTGAACAGGAATTCAATCAACTTCTAACAACAACATCAGTGGGTGAGTTTATTAATGGTTTCATCATTTGGTGACATCATTGGCAGGTGGCAGAAACTTCCGAGGTGAAGCTTAGCTGAAGGGAATCAGTCAAGGTGGTATGCTTGTGGTCACTGCCTCTGTCTTGTCCCAGAATGCTTCCTTTCTGGCTCTTTCTCACTCTTTCTGCTTCTTCGCTGCCATGGCATGAGTAGTTTTTCTCTGCCACACCCTTCTGCCATGAGGTTTCTGCCTCACCATAGTCTTAAAAGCAACACAGCCAACTTACCATGGACTGAACCTCGAAACCCATGAACCAAAATGACTCTTTCCTCCCGTGAGCTGTTATTCTCAGATATTTTGTCTCTATGACAGAAAGCTAACACATCACTCTTCTGTTTTAACTATGTCATTGTCCCCACGGTCTATGTATAACATTTAAAACAACCTCCTGCTGACTGTAAGAATCTCTTTCCTTCTTCTTTGGTTCACTTTAGGCTGGATTTTCTCGCTGTGAGATCTCATTCTTTATGACCCTAATACATCTTAGGCAACACCTCCCCTGGAAATTTCTTTCACTCAAGCTAGGTTGCAGAATTCTCCCAAGAGATAACTGGTTTGAAGTCCCCTTTTGTACTATAACTATTTGCTATACAATACTGTGAAGTTTCTGAGAAGGGTCTGTGTTTTGTTTATCTGTTTCCCCAATATCCTACTGAGAACATATCATATAATAGGCAGTCAATAAATGTTTGATGAATAAATGAATGACATGCCAAAGCTTCCTTTGGAATGGTAGTTCTGAGCCTTTTTGGTCTCAGCAACCCCTTACACATTTAAAAATTACCCCAAAGGCTTTATGTGGGTTATATCTGCATTATTTTCCATACTGAAAATTTAAATTGAGAAATTTAATAAATATCAATTCATTTAAAAACACCTATCATAAATATAATGTCAACAAAATAACATATTTTATGATAATAAATCTATATTCTAAAACAATATGTGATAAGTCAGAAGAGTAGCTAGGTTCACAGTGTTAAAAAAACCCTTTAAGATACAGCTTCATAGAAGAGGCTCAGTCCTTGCATTTGCTTCTATGTTTATTTTCTGGAGATACATTATTCTGGTTGAAGTAATGAAGAAAATCTAGCTACACAGACTGAAGGATGGAAAGTAGGGTGGTATTTTATTACTGTTTGTAGATAATTGTGAATATTCTTCTGTGATTCTACACCTAACTCAACTAGAATCTAAGAATTAGTTATAATATAGGATCTGAAACTCTATGAGTGAACTCTTTTTGTACCGTGACATGAACGTCCATTGGTCTGTCTTGCTCTGTGTCATTCTATAGCACGCTACACGGTCATGTTGAAAACTTGCTCACTGAGTTATGCAGATCATCCAGTGTACACGGAGGCATGGACTAAACTGTTTTTTGAGAAATCTCTATTCCAAGGCCCAAAGCATACAGAGACAGAGTAAAACAAACAGGTAAGATGTGCCTCGTCACAAATTTCCAAACAGTTGGAGAAGGGGAAGAAACAAGATGCATGGTGATGTAAAGTGAATCAACCCTGCCTTAGAAACCAGTTATCTGGATAAAATACCCTCTCATGTACAGGAAATTTCAAACAAGGTTAAACTCTAGGATACGCTTGACGTGAAATTAGAAAGTACCTGACAGGGAAGTGGCTCTTTCACCTAAGTTTTAATATCAGTGTCTCATTCCATGAACCATGGCTGTGAACAGAAGCCTGTTTTACCATCCAAAGTGGTTACAGCAGCCCTTCCGTCTCATTCAGAAACGTCAGCCTTAGTTTTTACTGAGACAGGAGCAGAAGGATCAGGTTTGGGCCTGCTTTGGCATGATGTGCTGCAAAGTCACCGTCTGGCTTTCTTTGGGGAGCTGCTGTGGCCCCATCACTCTCCCAATGTACCCACAGTTCCGTGCGCACAAGTTAAGTAACAGATGGTTACTGTGGCTTCCTTCTCAGTAGTAGCTGCACTTCCGGTATCTGCCTCGGGTCACTCAGTTAAGTTGGATGGGGTTTCTACACCCCTAGATTCAGCAAGGGACCTGGTGGGAGGAGCCCAGACTGGGCGGGTCAAAGTAGGAGCACCTAAGGTGGATGCATCATGCCAGAGGGCAGAGGGACGCCTGAAAGTGCAGCAGAAGTGGTCTTGGTGGCGAGCTCTAAGGAGAAGAGCCGGGAAGCACCTAGAGGTGGACCAGGGTGGACTGAGGGGTCTGGCCCAGTGGTAGTCCTGGAGATAAAAGTCATGGCAAAGCCCTCGGAGTCCTGGCACTCCAGGTGGTCTCAGGAATGGAGGTGGCTCACAAGGAAGGCCGGCAGGTAGTCTGTAAGATAGAGCAAGGTGGTCCAAGAGGAGGCTGGCACGGGAGATGCTGCAATCTAAGAAGGAGGGACAGTCCGTGGGGAAGCGGCAGAAATGCCATCAAAATGAGAAAACTCTTTATGCTGTTTATGTGATTGCTTTTCTGCTTGGGAATCGTCAGAACCAACATCATCATCGTCCTCTGGAAATTCCTCTGCTTTGCATCCCTCTTTGGGGATTTCCTGATCCACCATTGGAAGCATCATGGCTTGAAGAGGAGTTGGCCCCTTTGCTTTCTTGATTTTCCAGGCAGATCTGCAAACTGCACTCTCAGACCTGACAGTTTTGCTCTGGTGTTGTCTTGCTTGTTACTATCATGGTGCACAAACCTACCCCTCACTTTCTTCATCTGATCTTTCACTGTCCCTGTCATCAGTACTGTCATCATACTCATCCTGATTCACGTCCTCAGAGTAGCCATCATCTTCCCTGGGGCTGGAAGCATTGTCATGACAGGGCTGTGCAAGAACAGGACTGCCCGACACGTCTTCAGCTCGCCTACGAGAGCAAGGAGGGCGAGCAAAGCCCACTTTACAGCCGTCCGTCTGCAAGACCCGGGAGGGGGTGCACCAGCCAGAGGACCCAGAGGTTTCCTGCAGGGGACAGACATGGAACGCCACGGCCGAGAAGAGGAAGGGTAGAAACTGCTGGGGCTGGGGTCCATGGGTTGAGGTTTTCAAAGGATGAGAGGTGGCTGGACACCAGGAAGTGCAATGTCCTGAACTAAGATATTGGAGGGAGCGTGCAGCATCTGGCAAAGGAATACTGCCTGCTTCCACAGGTTCAGCATTCTTATCAGCATCAAAATACTGGCTATAGTGAGCCCTATTCTACTCAGATTCTACGTCCAGCTTTCTCAGTTCTTTGTAAATATCTGGATTCTCTTTTTCATATAGTTGCAGGATATGTTCAAAGTTTTCACGAAGCTTTTTACAGTTGTCTTTCGGTACTTTCTCATTTATCTGTGGTGTTTGCACTGGGTTAAGTTCTGTTCCATCCAGTTTCTCCACGTCATGGTAATCTCGGATCTCTCGTCTTCAAGAGTGCAGATCGGACCATCACGTGCTGTTTCTCGCTCTTCAGTTCTTTCTTACGAGCTTCCTTCGAGCTTGGTCAGCAGGGCTTGCAAATTTTCCACTCTTGGTGAATGATGTGGACCTCTATCCCATATTGACAATCTATATGACTTGTCATCTTTAAAAAGCAAAAACAAAACACAAAACTTCTGCTGGGCTCCAGCACTTCCAGGGAGGGGAAGGGATAATTCCCAGCCTCCTTTACTTCACAGGGTCTTCACCTCTGCATAAGTATTTTTAATATTATATTTTATATAGCCCAGTATATTCAAAATAACATCTTAATATATAATCAACATAAAATAATTATGAAGTACTTTATACTTTTTGCCTGCACTGTCCTTGAAATCCAGTGTTGTTCTACACCCTCCCCACTTCTGAAGTCAGACTAGACACAGTTCCGTGTCCAGCAGCCTCAGAGGGCTCTTGTGGGGGACACGGCGGAAATGAGGCTTTGCACACGGCATCCACACTTTTCTTCTTCCAAACACACATTTCTGAGTGTGCACAGACCACAGTGAGTGGCCGTCGTTCTGGTGCTGCTGAGGGAGCTCATTCCAAGGCACCTGCAGTTTTTTTTCTATTTTGCTTTCTTGATTTTCCAGGCAGATCTGCAAACTGCACTCTCAGACCTGAGAGAGAATAAAACAGAAGAGAACAGAACAAAGCAAATCAGAATAGAGCAATGCAAGAACACAGTACTTCACAAGACAACCAGATGTCAACAGTAGCTACCATAATGTCTCCTTTCTTTTAAATAGTTGAGCATACTTTCACATACAATAGTATCAAACATAACAAAATAGTTTAAAACCATTCAAGAGAATGAAAGTATTATAGGACATTCAAAACCTAATAACAGAAAACAAACTATGGATACTATAATATCTCATTTTCCTTAAAAAATTTGTTTATACTATTACACATACTAAAATCCAGTAAGACACAACATGATAGAACCAATGGAAACAGAAGAACAAAAGCATGGTAGGACTTCAAAGCAAGATGAAATTAAATCAGCAATGGCTGCCATAATGTCTTGTTTTCTTCAAAGTAGCTGTTCATGCCATCACACATAATAAAATAAAACAAAACAGAATAAAACCATTCCAACCAATGAATGAAAACATTGTAAGACTTCAAAGCAATATAATGAGGAACCATGATTACCATAAAATCTTATGTACTCTTACCATTTCTTACACTAGGGAGACTATAAGGTATTTATACATGTGAGTTTGATTTATTTTACTTATGAGTACGGTCTTAAGTTGCATCCATTAATTTATAAATATCTCAATGTGATCATTCTTTATAGCTGAGTAGTACTCCATTGTATAAAAATACTACCTCTTTTTTATCCATTCTTCAGTTGATGGACATTTAGGTTGTTTCCAAGATCTGGCTATTACAAATTGTGCTGCTATAAACATGGGTGCACATATATCACTGTGGTATGATGTTTTCAGATCTTCTTGGAATATGCCTAGAAGTGGAATAGCTGGGTCAAGTGGAACCTCCAGACTCAGCTTTTTGAGGAACCTCCAGACTGACCTCCACAGGGGCTGCACCAGTCTACACTCCCACCAACAGTGCAGAAGAGTTCCTTTTTCCCCACAGCCTCTCCAGCATTTGTTGTTGGTAGTTTTCTTTACCCTGGCCATTCTTTCTGGGGTGAGATGGAATCTCAGAGTGGTTTTAATTTGCATTTCTCTAATGACTAATGATGATGAACATTGTTTCATGTATTTATTTGCCATTCGTATTTCTTCATCTGAGAACTGTGTATTCATCTTGGATGCCCATTTTTGGATGGGGTCTTTGAATTTCGGGGGTCTGATTTTTTTTAATTCCTCATATGTTCTAGACAGAAGTCCTTTGTCTGAGGGACAGTTCACTAAGATTTTTTCCCAATTTGTGGGCTTTCTTTTCACTATGCCGGAGATTTCTTTTGACATGCAGAAACTCTGCAGTTTTACACAGTGCTGTGGTTGCACCCTCAGGACAGACATCCGTTGACGCGGAGAGAGGCCAGCCCTAATGGTCACAGTTGCTGGGAGACAGCCCCAGCCGCTTAGGTTCCCTGCAGGGCTGTGGTGAACTGGTCCCCGTGGACTGCACTTTGGGAACGAATGGGTCAGAAACGAGTGGAATCAGACCCTGGTGTCTCGCATTTGGCGTTTTGCTGCCTACGTAAGAGTAACAGTCTGAACCTGGGACATTATCTCAAGAGTAATGTTCCCAGCAGTTCATTTTAGACCCATGGAAGACTGAGCTACGCACAACTTAGCAGGGTGGGCAAATGAACCGGGTTACTTTCAGAGAGCAGATTTCAGGTCGGTTTTGTTTTGTGGGGTATGTGCACATCCCCTTCCAGGGAAACACTGGCCAGCCAGCGGCCAGCAGCTCAGGAAACAATTAGGGTCGCTGCTGTGGTTCCCACATCAAAGCAGCTAGCAGGACAGACATCTGTCAGCACAACTGCCAGGGAGCTAAGCCGGTGGCCGTGGGTGGGAGGGGGATCACTGTCACAGGCAGCGGCCCACGCAGATGGAGCCTGGCGACGGCAGCCCGGAGAGGCTGAGGGAAGCCCTGCTCGGTCCCAGTCTGTGGACTGCAGCACAGAACCAGCCTGGGTGCCAGCGGAGTGGTGTGACAGCTCAGGGCTTCGCCTCCCACCCTGCGCAGCAGGTCAGGCAGAAGTATCCCCACTGGCTGGTCCCAGTTCTTGTCGAAGTTTCTGGGAGGACCTGGCATCTAGAGGCATCCCGATTGTAACCTTCTCCTCACAGTGTATTAGTGACCGGGTCGCCACGCTGTTCCTGCAGACCCTGGGAGGGAACAGTGTCGTTTTTCTCAGGGAGCGTGTCCAGGAGAGGGAGAGCAGCGCTAGGCCTTGCTGCAGGTGGCGGCTGCCTGGTCCGGCGCGGGGCTGGCTCTGTGCCGGTGGACACGGCGCAGCCGGCCTTCCCACCCAATCCGCTGCGCTCTGCCATTGAACTCCGTTTGAAGTTTTATTTCCTTCTCTTCTCACTATCTGAGTGGGCAATCGCTCCCGGGACATTTTGTAACAAATAACGTTTTCTACTCCGCCCAGAACACAGACCCTTGGCCTGCAGCCTGGTTGTCTGACAACCTGGCTTCTCCCTCCCCTCAGCCCAAGCCGCACTTCCTTTCTGTTTGTGAAGAATGTTATTATTTACTGGCGAGCGGATCAGGCGGGCAGCCTTGAGGTTCAGCCACAGTGTGGTACGTCAAGATCTATTTCCCCCGTGTCTACGCCATTTTCCCTGCCACAGGAATCTGCTTGTGCTGTGAGTCTGACGTTCCTGGTGTTGTGTTGACGTCTCTGACCCCCTGGAGGGCCCCAGAGGCTCATCTGTGGGTCCCTCTGCTCTCCCCATCTGCCGAGCTCCCCTCTCTGCTGGGTCAGCTGCACCTCAAACTGTCCTCACCCAGGCGGACTTCACTTGCCTTCCCCGTCAGCCATGGGATTACTCAAACAAGTCAATTGCATCCTCCTGAGGGGATGAACAGACACCCACCCTTCTGTCCCTGAAGCAACCCTCCCAGCCCCGCTGCTCACTCTGCTCTGAAGCACAAGGCGCTGAGGTGTAGAAGACCGGGGCAGCACTTGTTCTGCACATGCACCTCTAGACTTTTCCCCAGCATGTGGGTAGTTACAGCTATCAGCGTGCTTTTCCCTCGGATGAGGCCTTGTGCTTCAGAGCTACTGTTTCAACTCAGCACTGTTCCCCAATTCCAGCGCATATCCTTGTGTCACTCACTCTTCCAGCTGTCAGTGTTTTCTTGTCCCTGCTCCTGGAGCTCTCGGGATGGGGGGTTCTCTAGAGTGCAGGGCCCTGTGACGGCATGGCTACCATCCCAGCTCTCCTCTAACTCCGAGGCACACTCTAGGAAGTGCCTGAGGGCCTGAGCAGAACAGGCTCCCCGTGCTGTCAAAGCTATCCTGTCCATTCACCAGCTCCTCCCTTTCCTTGTACCCCGCTTCCCTCTCACCCATCAGTGCCTCCTAGATCACTTCCGGAGCAGACAAGTCGCCCTCAGATCCTTACCTTGGCTTCTGTTCAGTGTTTCACTCATGGTCATACTTTGGGAAGGCCACATAGAGATGAAGTTCAGGGTGATGCCTGGTGTATGAAATCTCAGCATGAGCTCAGTATGACAAGTTACACGTAATTCTCCCTGGTGACAAACACCAAGGTTGTGTGTAGCCTGCTGCTGTCAGGTGCAGTGCCGGGCTGGGCTGCCGGATTCGCTGTCCAGGGAATGGGAGAGATGGTCGAGCCAGGCTCTCAGGGGTACATGCCCAGGCTGGGACTGCTGGGGCTCAGAGAGCCACACATTTCGTCTCCGAGTGTTGTCGATTTCCTCTAAAGTGGCTGCTGACTTTATTCTCCCAGTAGCAATGTAGGAGAGTTGACTTTCTCTGGGCTGTAGGCTGAGTTCTCAAAAACAGATGCTAAGACAATATCCAAAGGGCAAAAAGGTGATTATGAAAGGTCAACACCAAGGAGGGAAGGGGATCAGAAGGAGTCACACTGTGCGGCAGGCTGGCAGGGGGACCAAGCTCCCCAGGAGCTCTGGGGTGTGTGCTGCCTGTCACAGGCACCTGCTTTGGGTGGAAGTGGCCACCCACTTCCTTCTCTTCCCACTGCAGTCTGGGCGACTCCCAGCAACCTTGCCTGCCAACGGTGCTCCTGAATGCCCTTCTTCTGTGGGAACTGGGGTGTCACCCTCCCTGCCAATCTGACACTGGGAAGTGGAATCTCATCGTTACTTTAATTTGCATGTCTTTGGTCACAGCGAGCATGAACACCTCTTGAGTACTCATTAATAAAGCTAATACTTAGCCAGTAGGAACTCCTGTCAGCATAGCCACCCCCTGAGCTCACCGTCTCCCAGCCCTCTGGACACGCCAGGCTAACTGCTCTCCTGGGATCTCCAAGCTCCCAGGATTCACGGGAGTGCCTAGCACTGCAGGGACCCCCTGTCACTGCTGTGATCAGCCGAGCTAGTGCTAGGCCATAGCTGCTATTCACTGCTCCGAACATCACCCCGAGTAACAGTTATTTGCTGTTCCTGTCTGTGAATTGCTGATTTAAAACATTCCCCCAGATTTCTACCAGCTTGCTACCAGCTTTCTAAACCTCATTCTCCACTCACCTGGCACATGACATTTCAGATTCCAGGACTTTGGAGTGGGGAGCACGGCGTGGGTAGGTGGTTGTTGGTGGTCCATCCTTAGCATACCCAACTCCTGCAAAAATCAGCAGGCCCAGGCCAGGGGCCAATCAGACTCGGGGTCCCTGAAAGGGTGGGTGGAGGCGATCAGAGTTGTGCTCAGGTGGGAAGGGGCCTTGAGCTGCTTGCTGGAGCCCGTGGTGTGATGCCAGCGCGTGCCAGGGCTTGGCCTACTGAGCTCCTCTTACTTGCTGTCACAGAAGGTGGGAGGGGCTGTGCTCCCACACAGGCTGACCCCAGCCCTGCTCCCCCTGCTTGGTGAGCTTCCCGCTCTGGTGGTCTTACCCGACCCCTACTGCACAACCTTCATTTCTGAAACACAAATCCACATGCATCCCTTGAAGGTCCTCATGGTCTATAGCATAAAACCCCTGCTCTCAGCACTAGTGGGGGTGGAGGTGAGGGACGTGCCCCAATCTGTCATCTACCCCAAGCTGTCATCTCTGCTGCACTCTCATCCCTTCCTCCCCTACTCACTGTGCTCAGTCTCTCCTCCACCCCGCGAAAGCCTGCAGGGCTCCTGCGGCCCTGCCTTTGCTTGGGTGGGTGGCTGTTTTGGCCTGCAATGTCCCCGCAGCCTTCCTCTCCTGGGGGTGGCCGTGGGTCCCTGCCGCCTCCTCTCTGAGGTTTCCCTGACTCCTAGGTGACAAAACACGTGACTTCCTTAGCTGGGCTTTCTCAGCAGGTGACACTTGGAGAGAAGCAAAGTGACTTTCCCGTGGAGGCAAAGAGGCCCAGTCTTCCGGGGGAGGAGGCCTGGGGTGGGGAGAATGTTGAAGGTTTGGCCCAGCAGGGGCCAGTTCAGCAAGACTGGATGGTGAGGCCTGCACGTTGGGGACCTTGTGGGGGTGGCCAGAAATGGAACCAAAGAAATGAGCAGGAGCCTTGTAGCCAAAGTGTGACTTACCTTCGGGCACCGGGGAGCCCCTGAGTGGGCTCAGCAGCCGGAAACCTGCCAGCTCCCAGTTTGCCTCACTCTGGGGAGCGATGCTCTCAGCACTCTGCTGTGCTGGAGCCTTTCCTAACCTCTGTCATGGTGAGCTTCCACTGGCCCTGGGCAAAAGGACTGGATTCCTCAGCTCTGGGAAGCTGGCTGTTTCAGTAATGGTTTTCCTCCAAGAGTCCTGGGATTTCTGGTTCAAGGCCAGCTGGAGACAGGTGAGCCCTGCATGCATGTCTGTGGCCTCAGGCCACGTTGACATTGCGCTTTGCTGAGTGGAGTCATCTCCGAGGGCAGGCAGTGGGCATGGAGACCCTCTGGGGACCTGGAGGCTGAGAGTCAACTTTTTTTTTGTTTCTGCCTAATGTACTTTTTGCTTCAAATGACTTTCAAAGCTGTGGCTCCAACAAGAAGTTGAGGGCAGGAGACATGGGCAGTGCCCCCACCAGAGGCCAGCAACCCCCGAGGGAAGAGCCGGTGCCGAGGCCACACGGCAGCCTGTGTTTCCATTACTAAGCAACTTTGAGAAGAGAGGGTTGAGGAAAAGAAGACGGTGTGCTAAGAAGTCTAATAATGGGTGCCATGTGGAGGGAAGGCGATGTTACCGAGCAGAGACATAGAAAACATGGTTTATATTTTCAACATTTGAAGAAAGAAATGAAAACTGAATATTTGCTGCACCTGTGAAAACATATTTGATCATGATGGCAAGTCCTGCATTCTTAGTTCAGGATTCATATTTCATAACTCGTGTTCAAACAAGAAAAATGATTATAATGTTAAGTATTTCCTGAGTTTATTTTGATGGATGACAGAATAAGTACTGTATCTTTCACTCATTAAAATACAGATTGGGGTAATTTAATAAATGAACTTAATACACAGATGTTCCAGGCTGTTTTAGCAGGGTGTATATTAATCAACTTCTTTATATATGATCCTCTTTTATATTTTTTAAAGAAACTTGCAGGAGCCAAGAATTTATTAGATTTGCATGCTGTGGGACGAGTATCGTGTATCAGGGACACACAGGAGTGTATTAGGATAAAACGGAGCCAGAGCCTGCAGAGCGGCCGGGCCCCACGAGCTTGGTCTCCAGGCTGCTCTCTGGCTCTCAGGGTCGACTCGGAGCCCCAGCTCTGTGCCAGGTTCGGGTCTCTGCTGAGTTTGCCTCTTGCCATTGTTGAGACCTTCAGAGGTGCGTCTGCAAGCCTGGGTGAGAGCTGCTGGTGGCCACTTCAGTGACCCCAGCTGGGAAGTGGCTCTGCTCTCCAAAGAGGTTCAATGCCCCACGGGGGCCTCTGGGACACTTCTCATGCTCCTGGGCTTCCCTCAGAGCCTCTAAGCATTTACACTGCCCATTCCCTCCGTTCCTCTCTGGAGCATGTTTGAGGCTGATACTTTGTTCTGTCTGAACTTGTTTCACACAAAGGTCTTGCTAACAAGACCACAAACCCCGAAGGCAGGGGCTACACCTTCACCGTCCTCCACGCTGCAGCTTTGTGACTTTGGTTGGTCTACACTGGGCCGTGCATGAGATAGCCAGGACCAGCCTGCTCCTAGGCCTGCCGTTGGAAGAGGAGACAAGCCTTGGCTCAGTTGTCCGGGGTGTGCGGGATGGCAGGGCTCAGAATCACGAGGGCATGGCACGAAATCACCACTTTGGCTGTGGGTGAGCCCTGTGGTGGAGAGACGGTGAGGGCAGAGGCTCTTTTTTCCTCTTCAAATCCTGGTGAAGAGCAATAAGTAGGCTGGGGAAAATCGTCCCTGGCTGGCAGTGGTGGTGAGGGTCAAGGAGGTGGCATAGGTCAGGTAGCACACATTGCATACTCCTTGTGGTTCCAGAAACACAGTTACATACTGGACACGGTGGACCGGGACCCTGAGGGCGCATGTCCTCTCTGCAGAGCCTTTCTCCCCACCACTCCCACCACCCGGCCAGAGTCTGTGCGTGGCACTTGTGGGTCTAGCTGCTGCCCAGAACAGGGGCGGTGGTGTCCCTCGGCTCCCTCCAAGAATGGGTACTCCCCAGTGGCTGCAGCCTGAGCCAGCCCACTCCCCCTGCAGCCCCCTGCACCCCTCAAGGGCTCATCAATCACACGGCAGGTCCTGTGGGTGGGTGGTGGCTCCCTGTCTCATGCCTGTTTGCAATAAGCTCTGGCCATAATCATTAATCATTCATCGAGGCTGTGGTTAGCGGCCCTCAGTCAAGTGGCTGGTTTCAGGTTTTCCGGACTAAGTGGCTCTCCAGCAGGCATCCTCCCCGGCTCTTTCATGTCCAGTCATTTGATGTTCTGTGCATGTGGAGCTGGCCACTAGAGCCGGGCTTTGTTCTGGAGGCATGCTCTGAATGCTGCCCTTAGGCCAGCGCAGGAGAGGTCCGGACTGGCCCAGGTCTGCTCAGGAGCCGGGGTCTGGCTGTGAGCCTCTCTCACAGACGTCCTCAGTGCTCAGTGCTCTGTCACACCATGGGGACCTGAGAGGAGAAGAACTCGCTCTGCTGTGGGGCCCCCGTTTGGAAAGAGTACTCATGCACAACAAGTGCTAGCAAGACTGCTTATTTGCGTGAAAAGGGCTGAAGCAGCCTTTCTGTCTGTGGGTTGTTTATGCAGGTAGATGCTTGGGGCGTCCATGATGGGAGAGACAAGCCAGGGGATCATAGGAACAAAGGCCACAAGTCAGGGCCACTCTAAGTGTGCAGGGTGCTGACATAGCTGGAATGTTCTCTCCTCATCCTTCCAGATCCATCTAAGACACCAGCTCTTCTTTGCAGCCTTCTTGGACTGCCAGAGGCTGCATGAGTTATGATGACTCTGTTCACTCCCTCTCTCTTGTTTTCTTGGAGGCCTGGGCTCACTGTTTGTGTAACCACTTAAGTTTCCCCTTCTGGAAGAAGAATCAGTGAAGTGACGCATGTAACATGTGTTACAAAGGCTGGCACGGAATGGATGTTGGCAAGGTTGGGCTCCCTCCTTCTTCTGGCCACATTCTGTCTGTCTCACTCTCTGCCACTTATAGGTAAGTTTACAACCATGGGATCCAGGAGGTGGAATCCTTGTTTCTGGTCCTCTCTAGCACAAGAACTGGTAGGGAACACCGGCTCCTACCACTGGGGCCACCTTCAGACCTGCCTGCCGATGCTCCTCACCAAGGAGAAGGTGCAAAGCTGAACAGGGTGAGCTGGAGACGTGGGAATCATGTTTGTTTGTTTGTTTGTTTTCCTTATGAACGCTCTAATGAAGCCCAAAACATCCTGAAGTCATGCAATTCTCCTAACCCCCCGAAGGATCTGAATATAATATCCTCTGGCTGGAAGGAAAATTAGAGATAATTAGTCCAGTGCTTTCAAATTTGTAAGTAACTGGAACTGCTCTTCAAATGAAATTTCATGTGGAACCTTAAGGAGCAAAAACAGACTAACCACTATTTAATGAAAATATGGCTACTTATTATTGTTTAATACTAACTTAATAAAATCAAACATTATTTTATACTTTAAACAAATATATTTATTTTATGCTTTAAAATTTATAAAAATACATAAAACAAATCCGCTTGATAAATCCTTTTTTATCTCAAGCTTTTAAATGTATTTGTTCTTTAATCACAAGCTTATAACAAAAAAGTACAGTGAGGCTGTTTTTATCCATGCAGAAATTTAGAATAGTTGGCATTATCATAATCCCTACCTTATTTCAGCATCAGAATCCGATTCACTTGTGTCTTTTATTTTGTTTCTACTATCTAGAGAAAATCCTAGTTGCTGTGGTTTGAATATGTCCCCCAGGCTTTACGTGTTGGATACTCCCCAAATTTATATGATAATGATAGCTGGAGGTGGGGCTTTGGAAGATAATTAGGGTTAGATGAGGTTGTGAGGGCGGAGCCCCTGGACTGGCATATATGGCTTTGCAAGGAAGGGAGAACTCGTGATGTCCTGGGCCATGTTCTGAGTAGCCTAGAAGCAGCTGGTGTGCTCTTAGACACCCAGCTTCCAAATCCACCAGGGAAATAAGCGCTTATTTCTGCTCAGTTTTCTACTCTCATATTTTGTTACAGCGACAGCAAATGGACGAAGACATTCATTCACTGGCCTAGTAGATGCGAATGGTTAGTGTTTTGTGACAGTTATTCCTTCCATCTCTATTCCTTTCAACTACTCAGACAAATGGCAGGAAGAGCTATGTATTGAGGCTGCCATAAAAATAGGTAGACCCAGGCATCTGGATCGTTGCTCGTTTTCACGTGTTAGGGACGGCTCCCTCATCCACTTACTTTTCCATCACAGCAAAATCTGTGGCTTCGAATATCTTCTAAACAGAAACTTTGAAAATAAATTGTATTTGAAATTCAAACAGTACCTTCTTGGTATACCTGGTCTGGGGTGTATGATGCAAATTGCTGATTGAGTCCACCTTGAAATCACAAGTGAGTCAACTGAGGCTGGGCTGGGTGGGGCGAGAACTCCGGCCTCCCGCATTCCACTCCAGGCCTCTCGGAACTGTTTTCTCTTTTTCTTTCTCTAGTTTGCATTAGTAAAAAGTAGCTTTTCATTTTAGACAATTACATTCCTGAGCTCCTTACTTCCCACTGGTGAGCACGAACTGGATTACTTTCTTCAATTACAAGGAAAGTTCCATCCGAATCTCCCCATCTCACCAAGAGTGTAGATAATTGAAATCCATTTGGCCAGCGGGGCCAACACAGAAATGCTGGCTTTATGCTTGTTATTCTGTCAGAAGAGCAAAAAGCGAAGCTGGTAATTTGTGTTAACTAAGCACCTTCATTATAAGAGCTCAAGGGAAAGGGTGGGGAGCGGAACATTTTTTCATACAGCTGTCCGGATCCCGAGGATGATTTGTGTTGTTAAGGAGAAATTCTAATAATGTCGAGCGTATGGAAAAGTTTAAGGCAGAGTCGATGGGTCATTTTCCAAGTGTTCGGGTTGCATATCAAGGGCTGTGCAGCTCCCTTCTCGAGGCTCTGCTTTCCCTGGCTGGGCCTCTCTCACTGTGTCTCTTTGGGGCTGTAGCAGTGACCTCCCCAGGTTCGTGGCTCACAGATGGCAACTCCTGGCATCCACTTCCAGGCAGCACTTTAAGGGTGATCCTTCCTGCCACAGGGCAGTCCTGCGTGGGGCTGTTCCTGTCTGCAGACTAATGTCCCCAGCAGGCCTGTCCAGCCTGGGATCTTCTTCTTAGACCTGTTCACCAAGAAGCCCTGGGGCCCCTCCACAAGCAGCCAAAGTGGGGCAGGGGTGCCGCTATCCTGGGAGACAGAGCTGGAGGTCTGACCGGCATGAGGGGATAAGTGCCTGGCATTATCTCTTCCTCGAAAGAAGACATTTCTCCAGATACAGAAATCATGAACACCCCAGTGCAGCACCTGGGCCTGCAGGCCAGAACTCCCCAAATGAGAGGAGAGCAAACACCAAAGCCAAGTTTGAGGAGCTTAAATGCACCGGGCCACCTGACCTATTACAACCCAAGGAGAAGGCCACAGCCTTTTTATTCAGTGAAGAAAGAGCTCAAGTCCACAGGCGTCTGGGAAGAGGCTGTCTTTTGCCCCTTGGTACCAGGGAAGACCTTTGACAACACTTAACTACTAAAGGTGATCCAACTTCCTAAAGGCCCAAATTCTTCATAAAAGGCCCAACTGTCTCAAAGAGACAGTGGACTCACATATACAGAAAGTGATTTACCCAGACACCTCCAACAATGCATCTATTCTGTAAAGCAACCCTCCAATTGGGTCTCCAAGGTGATCAAAGAAAAATGAAGAAGTTACGTTTTCCATGTTAGAGAGTAAGGCATTCCCAGTGTGTGAACAACCCTTTCTTAGTGACGCTGCATTTCTTCTGGATGCAGAAACTTGCAGAGGAGGGAGCGGAAGGCGAGTTTGCTCCTCTTCAGCTCTGGGTACCCCATGTGGCCTTGAGTTTAGCTGGTTCATTTTGACTAAAGCCACACCACCAAGGGGTGTACTGTAACCAAACCTAAAGCAAAATTCTGTCCTCTGGGACCATCACATGCATCACTGCAGCTGCTTCTGACCACAGCTGTAGACGACTGGCCCCTACCCATTTCCACAATTTCCTTGGCTGATTGGGAAGATCTACCTCATATGGGCACAGTTCCCAGGCATTTGAACAGGAGGGCAAAGCTAAACACCTCGCCCTTTACTGGATGCAGAATCTTTTTTCTGAGGAGTTTGCACACAAAGAGTTAAAGCCAAGCCTGACAAAACAAACAGGGGTCAAGATGCTTTCTGAGTCTTTTTATAAAACAAATGCTCTTTTCTTTTGAGCCTTGGTTGACCTTTATGTGTGAGGGGGTGGAAATATCTCCAGGAAATCTCAAAAACCTCAGAGGAAGTTGTTGACAAACTTCCAGAGAACTGGGGTTTTGTTTGTATTCTTCAGGCAGAGAAAACAGATGGACTTCGACATATTTCAGACAGATGAGTGTAATCGTAAAAAGGCTGGCTTCTTTTGTGTGAATGCTTTTTCCATGGTGGCATTGCAAGCCTGGATAGAGGTGCTTCAGGACACTGTGGTAGCATTTTAAAGGACACTGTGTGGCATTCTGAAGACATTGTAAAGAGCAGCAGAAGCCCTGCTTGTCAGGTAAGCCACCCAGGGTCCATACACAGTGGTCTCATTGGTGAGTCAGGGTTATGACAAAGCCCCGCCTACATCCCTAAGTGAAGGCTGAATGGAATGCTGGGAAGTGGACACATTTTTTAAACAAACAGAAGCCTATGATCATCCAGCATCAGGAAACAGGAGGGCAGGGTGGAGACGAGTGGGGAAGTGCAGGAGTGGATATGAGGAGTGAGAGAAGGGGAGTGCACAAGAGCTTGGGTTAACCCCAGAGAGAGAGTCACTTTCCCTGTTTGTGCAGATGTAGTCTTCACCTGGAGAGCTGGCCTCTCATGCCACCCTCTCTTCCACCATAGAGACTCTTGGTCCGACAGGAATGACAAGCAGCCATTGAGGGTTTTTTTTTTTTAAATCAGTACTGGGGATCGAATTCACGACCAAGCGCTTGCAAGGCAGGTGCTTATGCTGCTAAGCTAAATCCCCAGCCCACAAGCAGCCGTTGAAAAGCACCCTCTGTGTTAGTCTCCTCAGGGTTCCCTGAGCATGTGAGAAGCAAAAGGGAGAAGACCCGGAAGTCAGCAGAAGCCTTCCCATTCCCAAAGTTCCTGCTGCCCAGCGCCTCCCATGGCATGGGTCAGGGATGCTAGGACATCTGCAGTGGGCGCAGCAGGCTTCGCCGCTCAGAAGAGCTGGGCTACAGTTTGAAGGGTGCTGAAGCTGTGAAAGCTGATGATGCCTACGCAGTCTGGGCCTATGATTCCGGGAACACCAGTGCTTGCTGTTACACCGCCTTGGCCATGACTCAAGATCATAAGCATCGGTGTCTCATGGACTGTCAGGGCTGGGGATTTAGCTCAGCGGCATAAACATCTGCCTGGCAAGCATATGGTTGTGAGTTCAGTCCCCTGTATCAAAAAAAGGAAAGAATGCTCCCATGGACTGCCAAAGCAACAGTCATGAAGCTCCTGAAACCATTTTTGGGCTGACTTCAGGGCTGTTAGTATTCCTGAGATTCCTAAAGTTGCTGGACTGGATATCTGGTTAACGGAGGTGTTTAGCAACCATCAGTTCTTCCTTTTCTCTTCCCTTTACTCCCAGAAGATGTCCAGACTCTGGTCCAGTTAACTCCCAACAAAGGTCAGAACTGGAGCTCTCCAAGGTGCTGACGGACCAAGCCACCTGCCCCAGAGGGCACATTGTACTGCAAATGTGCCTTGAAGCCTATCCAGGTCACCTAGGGGACCTATCTTTGCTGCAGTTCTTATGAGTAGGCAGGCTCTCTGTTAGACTTGTGTGGAAGAAGTTTCTGCTGAGGCTGTGCAGATTGGTAAGGAAGAGTTACTGGAGACTGAGTGGACTGATAATGTAAGGAGCCCGTGTGCCAAGAATGTCTGGAAGGACATGGCTGAAGAGAAGCCTTGGCCACAGCTACCTTGCAGTCAGCTATGTTCACATCAGTATCGTCTCATCACCTTGGATAAATAGGAAAATGCTGCTTTTAGCAAGAGTCTAACTGTATAGGGGTCGGGTGGATGTGGCTACTGGGGGCATCTTTCTGACTGAAATTGGATGTGAGTAGTGAAAGCATTTGGGGCTATTTGAAAGCCTCAATTACTTAAGCCTAAAGTACTTAGAACACTTGTAAAGAAGTAGTGAATTTGCTCAGTGACCTTATCTCTGGGACAACCCTAAGAAGCAATGCCCTTTAGACTTAGTGATCATTGGGTGTAGAGGTGGAAAGGGGAGAAGAGACCTCATTGATTTTCAAATTAACAGTCTGGGAAATTGGGTGATGGTAACACTGCTCACAGGAAGGGTATCAGGCATGGGGAGGATGCATGTTGAAGGTAAGGTTCCCGGTGCTTTTGGAGAGGTTTTCCAGTAACTGACTACACATTGCTGGAACTCAACAGAGCGGTCTGGGGTTGCGAGAGAGACTTGGGATTCTTCAGGGAAGAGGACGTGGTTCAAGAGATAGGAGCTGATGGTAATCACAGAAAATGTGTCACATGAGAGGAGAAGTGGGCAGAAAATGGCTCGTCTCTGTTCTCCGGCTATGCTGAGGCAGAGATACCCGTGATGAATCTCCTCAAATCTCACCAGTTGCTTGTTGACTTTTCCTCACCTTCCTCTGGCCTTGTAGACCTTTTATCCCCAACATGCCCCACTTGCTCCTCACTCAAAAGCTTTCCTTTAGCTATTTCCCCTACCAGCAAACTCCCTCTGCTCCTTCCTGCATGGACGACTGCTTCTCCTCACCCATGTAGAAGCTTAGATGTAACTGTTTTAAAGAAGTCTTCACTTTTAAACTTGTTTATGTATTAGTCATTCTTTTAAGGCCCTCTCTATCTGCTAATCATGTTTTATTTTCTCTGAGCACCTCTTATCACTGAAAAGTTATATTCTGTTTACTGTTAATTTCCTGCAGCCTGGGTAAAAACCCCTTGAAGGTAGTCACCTGTCTTATTTACTGTGACATCCTTGTTTCCTTGAACAATACCTGGTGCATAATAGCTATTTAGCAAATATCATTAAACAAGAGAAAGAATGGTATCATAAGGAGCATGAAAGCTGGAAAAAATGGATTTAGTCTGAGAAACATTTACTGAGCATTTATCTTGTACTGAGAGTTGAATACATGACAGATGTATCAATATCTGAACATGTGCTGGGAATTTGTAATACAAAGGAAGAGAAAGGCATAGAAACATACAACTTTTGAAAGAAAAAAATCTACTGGAGAAATAAATACCAGAAGCAATAAGAATTCAGAGAACAACGTGGAGATCATGGAAGGCTTCATGTAGGAAGCAGAGCCCTGAGGGAAGAGTCAAAGCCAGGTGTGCAGATACAAGTGGAGACCCTGGGAGAACCAAGACAGTATAGTGCAAGAGGGGACAGGATGAAGATGAATTGTGAGTACTGGGATGCACTGAGTAGGAGGAGGGGGGCCATGTTCTCGGAGATTAAATGGAGGAAGAGGAAAATTGGCGTAAATATGGATAAATTTGGTTCAGCTGTGGATACAAGAGTAAGCTGTTAGTGTGGGTCTCTCCTACTAGCTTGGATTCTGTGAGCGTGAATATAACTGCACAGTATATTTGTCCGAGTATGCCAGGAATTCAGATTTTGCTTCAGTACAACAAGGAGAGACCGTGCTATGAGCTGCGACAATGGGAAGGGTTTCCTTGAGTACAGTGAGTTCAGTGTCCCTCACTGCCTTAGCAGCACCATGGCTGAAGGCCTTTTGTTTGTACCAGACCATGGAGATTACTGTCTTTAGATTCTTCTTAAAGTCAATGTTACTTTGCCTTCTATTAGGGAATGCTCAGCCCTGGGAAGTTTTCTCAAGACGTATGTTCTAGCCAGCACTTTCCAGAGGAAAAGGACCAAGGAAAATGACCTATACATTGCTACCTTTATGTGCCCAGACCATCGATCTGGACATTTGCTTATTTTAATGAATCAGCTCATGTGATTCTCTAAAAGTGGCAGTGTCAGCCAATAGGACGGAGATCCTGGGAAGAGTCGATACTGTAGCTACACCTTAAAGACAACCTGAAGGCAGAATTTCCTGCTCCTTAGGAGAGGTCAGTCTTTTTTCTCTCAAGTCTTTTAGGTGACTGCGTGAGTTTGCCCACCCACATC
Organism: Dolichotis patagonum; assembly: GCA_004027295.1. Lineage (NCBI taxonomy): Eukaryota > Metazoa > Chordata > Mammalia > Rodentia > Caviidae > Dolichotis > Dolichotis patagonum. The sequence goes on along the minus strand of PVJX010011383.1, from coordinate 15,442 downwards.
ATGGAAGGTAATCTTATTCAAAGTCCACGGATTTAAATGTTCATTGCACCTAGAAATACTTTCAGAGCTACACCTAGAGTAGTGTTTGACCAAGTATCTGGGTACCATGGCCTAACACAGTCAACATATAACCATCTTAACCGTCACAAGAGGGGAGCCTGTTGCTGGGAGCCAGCAAGAGGTCCCTAAGGACCCTCCTGCTCTGTGCAGTCAGCGCTACTCCAGTTGGCCAGTGCCATGCCACTTTTGGTGGCATGCCACCGGAAGTGCCACAAGTGCTGAAAGTGCCACAAGGCTCTGTTGGTGGCTGCAGTGGCCCAGATGTTCCTCCTCCTCATCCTGCGCTCCACAGACATACACTTGGGAACAGAGGAGCAAGGGTGTTGCCGTCTTCTCAGGGATTTGTCTACACTCATACAGAATTGAAGTGGCTTATTCCAACCTGCCATTTTCAGGTTCTCCAGCCTAATTGTCACTTCGGGCCCCTTTCTGCTGAAACCCTCTATTGTGGACACTCTTCTGCTCCCCCTGTTATTTTCCCACACCTGTTATTCTGGTATTGAACCCACTGAGTCTTCCGGCAGGTAACTGAGCCTCAGCTCTCTTCTCGCAGTCAGCCTTAGATGTACGGGCATGTTCTAAGATAAGAAAGTTCTTGCTTCCATCTCAAGGCTGGAATATGTCAGCTGCCAGAAACGCAATTTCATGCCTGAAGGAACTTTCAGAGAGAGCCTAGTGCTGCTGGCAGCGGGGGTTTCTGCAGGGCCACACCGCTTCCCATCTGCATGAGTCCTCAGTGCATGTTTCAAGCTTCGTGTGCGAAGCATCTGCAAGCTAATGAGAAGAAGGTGCCCTGGCTGGTTCCCAGCCAGAGAGGGAGTGAGCAGATACACACGCCTTTGTAGCTGGGTTCAGGTTCTGGAATGCTTTGCAGGAAAAGACACAATCTCAGGAGAGATTCATTACCTCCAATGCTGACTTTGGACTAGGTCAAGCCCGGGGCACTGAACCCCTGAAAGAGACAGCGTCTGCCCTGATTGGTGACTGTCTGTGTGGGGGCTGTGGATTTATTCAGAGCTGGCCTGGGCATGTCTGGCTGAAACGCAGAACTCCCTCCCGCATCTCCTCTCTCCCCATCCATCCTCTTTCTTCATCTCTATTAGTATCTCGCACATCTACCCAGCTGAGAGCTTCTCACAGCAGAAGCGTGGGATTCAGTTCTGAGGTGTCAGGACAAAAGCCACAGAGCCAGAAGCACAGACAGAGCAACTCTTCTGTCTAACAGCAGGGACAGGGTCTGGCTGCGCCATTGTCCACTGGACCAGGAATCAGGCCCTTGAGACCCTATCCCGATTCTGTCATTATTCCCTTTCTGATAACTCGCAGGTCAGAAGGTGGGGTGCCCTATGTGCTGTTGGGGCTCATCTTTCCAATTCCCCCACTTTAAAGTTGGGGGCCTCCCGTAAGTCACAGCACTGGCCCCAGGGCTTTACTCCTGGCACCCTTCTCTGGCCCCTGTTGCCTGAGGTATTGTGGCTGCGTCCTGCTGCTGCTCAGAAGCATGCCCCTTCCTACCTGCTGGGCCTGGCCAGGGCTTGGGGTCATCTCCAGCCGTCACCGGCACCCTCAGCTGTTGCCCTGCTTCGTTTCCTGCTCCTGGTGTGTGTGATGTGTGTCAGTGCAGCTGTAACCCATGTCCTTGTCACCCCCCCTAATCCCCTGCCCTGGTCAAACCCTTGCCATGCCATCCTGGGGACAAGAATTTCTGTGCTTTTCTTTTCTACTGAAGAAAAAGTAAGTGACTCTTGGTCTCTCCTATCCACCCTGCCATGTGTTTTTTAACTGAAGGAAAAATCTGTTATTCATAAAGAAAAACAAAGGGTGATAAATTATAGAGACTGGTAAACATATTCACAGTGCTCCCCATTTTCTTCTGGATAATTGGATTTAGAGTGACATCGGCCAGCACGTGCGGCTTCCGCTGGAATGGCCACCTCCCCCGGTTGCTTTTTATGTTTGTGTGGGACTGACCCCAGAGGCCGAGATCAGTCCAAGGCGCTCTGCTGTCTGCAGGCCAGCACGTGTTGTCATCTTGTCCACCATTTCATCGCTTGGTCTGAGTTGGGAGCCTCATTAAAGTGATCTGTCTCTCTTGGCTTTGCAGAAGACCAGTGACCTTCTAAGAAACTGTGGCCTCCGTAGATAACAGAGAAGAGTTACATTTCGGAGTGCGGGACGGGAAGATTTTAATGCTTGTGAAGGTCAAAACAATTGAGCAAAGGAACAAAGATTCCACTTCAGGCCAGGCCCGCGCTCCTGGCCCTGCTCTCACGGCTGTATCTGGGTGTTTCTGGGTGAGGAATGGGCTTTTTGTAGACCGTGCTTGTACTGCAACGTTGTGGGCTGTTTGCGGTTTGCTTTGAAACCACCACCATATTTTAATGTAATTGGACGACTGGTTAGGGGAAAAACTGGAGCACATCCAGAAATAACTCTTCTCTGCCGACTGTCTTAATCTTCCACTCTAACCAATTATTCACTGGTGAACTGGCACCTTGCCAAAGCAGAGGCCGCAGGAGACAGGCAGTTTGCTCATTCGAGCAGCTCTGTGACTTGGCTCGGTTGGACTTCCTGTCTCTGCAGGCCTCGCCTTTATCTCTTCAAGTGCTAGAAGAAGTCTGGTTTAAAGCTAAGCTCGGTGCAGTGCACTGGCTTGGGGTCCTAGTGGAATGAGGTAGCATGACCCTGAGAGCTGTTGGTGCGCGGACCCCGAGGGAAGGTGGGGTGAAGGGTGATGCCGAGATTCACTAGAGTGCCCATCCCTCCACAAAGGTGGCTGTTCAGCTCAGTGAGCTTCTCTACCTGGTTTTGCGTGTGCCCCTATTTTGGAATTCGGCCCCACCCATTTGTTGATGTGCTGTCCATGGCAGCATCTGTGCCACAAGGGCACAGCAAGGCGTTGTGAAAGGGACCTGACGTCCACAGAGCCTTTACTGTCTGACTGTTGCTAGCAAGTTTGCAAACAAGGGATCCAGCGGCAGAGGCACCTTTTTCTAATTTGCAGAAGGCTCTGCCTGCCTGCCAAGTTGGAGTCGCGTCCTGAAGATAAGACTGTCTTTTTCTAATTTGTGTGAAGCTGCCTGATGGGTCAGCAAGGCCCTGAGGGGGATCGCACTCTAGCCTCTGAGGGCAGAAGCCTCAGGAGCCAAGGCGCCAGGGCCCTCAGCCCGCCCCACAGGCCCAGGTTGCTGGGCCCCAGAGCCAGCTGCAGGCTCGGCCTTCTTGCTCCAAAGGGCTGCTCGGGAGCCAGGGGCTGGCTGTCGCCGCTCTGAGAAGTAAAACAAAAGCTTTCCTTGTTTCTCTTTCAAATAGCCGTGAAGGAGCAGGTTTGGTTTTGGATCTTTGTCGCTGGCCACGCCATCAAAAAAAGGCCAACTGTCTCACGACTTATCTTTGACCACTTGTTTACATAGCGGACCTGATTGACACGGTTTATTTTACTGTGGTTTTTCTTTTAATCTGAAGTGAAACATGAACTGGAAACTTCATGGAGTTCCCTTCACCTTTTGCAACCCAGAACCTGCAGGGGAGGTGCGGTAGCTTCTTTCTGTGGCCCAGGGACTGGTTTTATGTGCGCGAAGACTGCATGCCCTTCCTAGACCTGTCACACTGGCAGGCCTGCCACTTGTCTTCCTTGAGGAATCAGGGACCAAGAGGATGGATGCCATGTAGAACGTAAAGCTGGAAGGGAACCCCAAGTTGTCCTCTCTTTTGAGAACTAAAATCCCTTCATTGAGTAGATGGAGTGCACCCCAGGAAGGCTCAGCATCTTCCCCACGGCCTTACAGGGCTTTGCGGTACCTCTGGTCAGTCTCCCTCAAGCACAATCTGGGACCCAGGGAGGAGATCCTTGTGGCAGGAAGCAGTGTCCAATGTGGTCCAAATCTCAAGGAGCAGTGGCCTGGTGAAACTCATCCTGGTGACAACTTTGGCATGTCCAACACGTGACCTCTCACCAAGCTCTTCTCACTGATAATGGCACTGGGTCCTTGTCATGGTCCCCTGAGGCTGACACTGGTTCCTGCATGCTGTCACCTGGCATGTGTTGTTTAAAGACCACTTGGACAATCCTGTCTGGGTAGGAAGGGATGATGAAACTGACGCAGCCTGTATGTGGTAAGGAGTCAATACTGTACACAGTGAAGGTGCCTTGTGACATTTTGGAAAAAGGCACACAAGCACATTGAAATGCTCCCGTCTTACTAACTGTACCAGAGCCTGCTTTTGAAAGTGTACGACACAGAATCAGAGCCACAATGGCCAGAGTAAAGGAGAGGTGAGGGACACACACTCGGCATCTGCAGGAGTGGGGGTGGCTGCCCTTGGGAGGTAAGACTACGGGGGCTCCGGTGCTCTCAGCCAGAGCTGTTAGTTGCGCCTCCTGGAGGAGAACGACAGGTAGATGGAATCTGCACACCAACACATTATCAGGCCACTTCCAGGGCCACGACTCCTCTGGTCAGATCCTGTCTTACCCCCCCCCCCCCGTCTGTGCCACCAACCCCTAGAACTTGGCCTGAGTGTGTTCCACAGTTTGCGTGCAACCCCAAGCCTGTGTGGAGCCCGCCTTTCCTAGGACCCAGGCCTCACTGCCCCACCCCATCCGCCTGCCGCTACCCCCTCCACACCCACGCGCGTCGCTGGGGGCTCTGTACGGTGGGACTCCTGGGGGAGGACACTTGGCTCTTTTTCATTCAGCATTTTTCTCCTAATTAGGACATGCCAACTAGGCTCCCTCAGCAAGCAAAATCAGTGGGTGCAGAGGACGCTGGAGGAGTCGCCTCGCTTTTCATACATCTCTGAGAGACAGTAAGTGACAGCTAGTGACAGTGAGCAGGCAAGCCAGCAGGCACGGTTCTTGTGAGAACCTTCTTAGTTCTGTGCCTTCCTTTGCTGTGTGCACCTGCAGGCAGGAAGCAGAAATATTCCAGCGGAAACAGGAAATTTAGAAATCTGAGAGAGGGGACACTGGAACCTCCTTGTGGACTTCCACCCTTTCTTCCTTCCTCCCTCTCTCCTTTCTTTCTTTCTTTCTTTCTTTCTTTCTTTCTTTCTTTCTTTCTTTCTTTCTCTCTCTCTCTCTCTCTCTCTCTCTCTCTCTCTTTCTCTCTTTCTTTCTTTCTTTCTTTCTTTCTTTCTCTTTTTTTCTTTCTCTTTTTTTCTTTCTCTTTCTTTTGTATTAGGGATTGAACCTCGGCTACACTGTCAGACATTTTTTACTTTTTATTTTGAGACAAGGCCTCACTCAGTCACTAAATTGGCCAGAAAGGGCTGGAACTTTCCGTTCTCTTGCCTCAGCCTCCTGGACTGCTGGGATTACAGGTATGTACCCCTTACACCCGCTGGAAAAGCTATTTCTTGGGGAAGTCTTTATTACTATTTTTCTTAACCTGGGGAAGTTCGCGTGGGTTCCTGCCCTGTCCTGTGGAGGAGCAGGGATCGGTGGTCTGTGAAGGTGAGTGTTGCACTCGGCAGGCTGTGATACAGAGCCAGGCAGAGATGGTAGAAATCCCTGATGCTGAGGTTGTTTCTAAAACCAGCCATCAGAGGAAATCAAACTGTGTCCCGAGCAGGTCCTCCAGGGCTTCCATGACCAGGTGAGTCTCTGCGGGGCCGGACCTCTTGATGTCTTCTGTTCTGCACACTTCTGCCTTCTCCTGGGAGTTGGGTGAATCATCCGATTTTAATGCAGAACATCTTACTCGAGGCTCCATTTCTGGAGTCCAAGAGACAGTGTGATTATTCTGCTTCACCTGAGGAGAGAGGAGCCCAGCCTTTGGGCTGTGTCATCTGGAAGAAGGAGTTTCCTGAGACGCATCCCCTTGAAGTCAGAGGCAAAGGTTTCCAGAGTGCTGCAGCGTTCTGGGCAGGGTGTGAACCTGGTGCATGGTGGGGGGCTTTCAGAAGGGGCGTGGATGTTCCTGGGGTGCTTGGTGTCCTGCATCGTGACATCTAGCCACTGAAGGCATGTTTGCATGTACCACATCTCTTTCTAGACACACAGCCTTACACAGTAAACTGTGTTTTCTTCCCCTGCAGATATGTTGCTGGCTGACAAGTGGCAATTTCTCCCATTCCCACTCCTGTTCCCAAGCACTATCTGTGTACTTGCCTTCCTTCCCCAGCCCTCTTCTTCCTCAGGAAGTCTTCCCATTGCACGTGACGGCCCTTGTATCTCTGCGACACTGTTGTCTTTTTGTGCAGCGTGCCTGACTTGGTAGAAAGAAGCCAGGTTTGCTTTCAGACATTTTGTACATGAGGACTCCTTTCTCCTAAGCAGCTGCAGTCTGTAAATTGGTCAGTTTCGGATCCAGCAGCTTAACCAGGTGGAGGAGGCAAATGGAGTGAGGTCATGTGGAGATCAGAGCCTCTTCTCCGCAGTGCAGCACTGACCGCAGGCTGAGCGCCCCAAGTGTGGTGTGAGCAAGGCCCTGGCTGCTTGATGGATGAGTGCAAAGGAAATTTTAGGTTCCGGGGCTACGTCTTTGCCAATCACATTAGTATTTTAAAGAGATCATTGATACCAATAACTGTACATCTTTCTGAAACTGTGACCTCAGTTGCTTATGCCCATGCTTCCTTTGACCTCTAGGGGTTTAGGGCATAGCTAGAGTTTCTTGAGACCCAGAAGGCTTTCACCCACCAATGACAAAACAAAGAGAATATAAGGACATTGCCCTCTCCAAAGACCACACACATGATTCTTAATGTGTCATCCCTGGTTGTATTCACAGTTGTGCTACTGGACATCACCAAACATCTTTGAGAGCAAGAGGAAGAGAAATGTCAATCTCTTGGCTATTTGATAAGGAGGTTTATCCTCTTCTTTCTTTAGTTGCATGGTCTTGTGCCTCAGAAAATGTCTGCACAATTTAAAGACATCTTCTGACTGTTAAAATACATTTCTCCTGGATGCCCAGAATCACGAGCTAAAAGATTGTCTTTTCAGCAGTACATCACTGCTTAATTGCTGGTGTTTTTTGGCAAGCACACAGTGGTCTTACTGATACAAGAGCTGTCAGTCCTAGGAAGACAAATAAGATTTAACTTGTAAGCACTCATTTGGTTTGTCACTCAGTGTAGGAGGGCACCGGCACATACTGCTGGGGGAAAGGAAGATTTGGAGGACTAGTTATGGCCTCAGATCTCTCAAGCAGGGTAAATATATGTGGGCCCAGAAGCCAGGGGTGGAACTCAGAGAAAACTTGAAAGGAGGCCAGTGAAAGGTAGAACTTTCTAACCATCAAAGGGCAGGCTTGCTTCTAGTCCTGGAGGGGAAGACAACAGAGGCTGGGGACATTTACTGGCAACATGCAATAGAGTTACAAGGCAAGAGACACGAGAAGCCAAATGTGCATTGAAAATGTACAACCCAGTGACTCTGTAAAACCATACACATAAACCTGATAAATATCCAGCCTTAAAATTTAACGGTATGGTTCATAATGAAGCATTCTTTCCATCTTCGGAGGAAAGAATGATATCACTTAGAAATTTACGAGAGGCTTTTGATTATCATATGCTGTATCTTATAGACGAAGTGACAGCTGCTCACCCATGATGAGAGCAGCATGGGAGGCCTTGATCAGACCTTGGTCTTCCCTTTGCACTCAGAGAACAGCTCCAGGCTGAACCATCCCTCTGGAGAGGCATAGCCAGAAGGCCGGACCCGCTGGGAGATGAGGAAGGCTGGCAGGGCCCCTTCGGGCCTCCTGTTCCCACACAGCACCCCCCAGTGTGTAGCAAAGGGAAGTCGTGAGTGCCTCAGGCACAGCAGACCTCCGCAGCATCCGATGTCCTGCAGCCCTCTGCTGCTCCCCACCCGGGCCCCTCATCTCTTGGAGACAGTGCTGGTTGCTGGGTTGCTGTCCACCCTTTAGCTGCTGTACAAAGGGCACACTCAGGCAACCCCACAGTAAAAACAGCTCGCAGGGAGACATCTGCACGTATGAACAAACATCGCAAGCACATTAATCTGCTGAAGGTTTTTATGGAGGGAAGCATAAAATTTCAAATAAAAGGCTAATGGGAAATATGTCCAAAATGTTGGAATTAGTGATGTTCTACAGTAGGGAAGTGCCCAGTTAGAGCCATAAAATAAAATGTAACTCACAACTGATTGAATTTTAAGACCCCCCCCCAACCCTCCACTCCCACACCTGAGTTGTATATTTTATCTGAAGGGCTGTTTCATGTTCCAGAATCTGCTCTGTTTGCAAGCAAGCTGTCACAATTTTATGGCCTCAACTTTAAAGAGCAGAACATTTCTTTCCTGGAGAAGAGGGCTAATAGGAGGTAGAATGCAGGGATTATGGGCTCTCCCACAAACCCAGGCTAGCAGATGCGCCTCTCTGTAATCCAATGATTGTTTTCTTTGGACCCAGCTAGAGAAGGCATTTTTACAACATCTCTGGGAACAGGAGACATGTGCCAGGCCGGTGCAGATGGAAGCACTTGGCGAGGAGAGCAGGTGTTTCACTCCTGGGAGTACCTGCTCCCTTCTCCTCCAGGACAGGCGATTTAGAAAAACAAACAGGTGATTTTCTTTTTTAATATGAAAAATGGGGCATGGTGACTGGCTAGCTTTGGTCCCTGCCCTGCCCTGTGCCTCTGGGAAGGATCTGTTTTCTTCTCTCTTCTTGGGGGGCTATTCTGAGCTCTGTTTTGTGTTCTTTTCCTCCCTAAATTTGCATGTGGCTGGTCTGGGCTGAAGGAGAGAGCCCCCGGCCCAACTCTGTATGCCCAAATGACAGCCTTCGGGAAGAGCTTGGAGTGGGAGTTCAAATGGGCCCGAATCCCCACCCTGACACTCACCAGCTTTGCTTGGCTTCCAGAAAGTCACTTAGATTCAATCTTCTTCTGGGAGAAGAAGGAAAAGGACACCAACACCAGAGTCATTGCAGGCATGGTGCGAAGTGGCCCAGGTGATGGGACTCGCTCAAGCAGAGCCGTACTATGGGAGCTCATGGTCTTGGTTTTGCCACTTAACTGTTGCTCATGAACGTCTTTCCTGCCCCTGAGCCACAGCCTTCTCCTCTCTGAAACAGAGATAGGAATCTCTTCCTGGGTTAAGAGCATTAAAAGAAACATGCACAGAAAATGCTTAGTGGAGGGCCTGTCACACAGTGGGGATTCCAGAATCCTCTCTGCAGTTGCTGGTATGTAAGCAGAGAGCAGGCAGCTTTGCAGAAAGGGATCACCAGGCATGCCACACCTTCTGCTTCCGGTCCCTCCCGGACCCTATGAATGTCTCTCAGTCTCAAGTCAGCTCATATGCTCTGGGATACTCGAGTGAGCTCAGTTTGCCAAGACTGGGCAACTCTCGAAACTGTCTACAGGTCTGGCTTAAACTCCTTTACGGCTGTTCCAGCCCCGCAGTGCCTTCATGAGGGTCTTCTGTGTTAGATACGTTCTTGTATCCAAGCACTAGCTCCGGTCTGCTCAGCCACTCTTGTGTATATCAGCTTCAACCCCTGAGGGGAAGAGTAAATGATTAGAACAACGGGGAGAGAAGTTAGTTCATCTTGGATTTTTTCCCTCTGCTCCTACTCTGGGGTCCAAACACTGCTTTTATCACCTGTTTTACTCCTCTAGTTTGACATTAAGACAGAGTAGAACAAACACAAACAATGGGAAGACCACCCCTTCCTTGTTAGCGTCAGCTAGGCCTCGTTTATAGCCTACTGTTCATAAACTGTCTCGGTGGATCACTCCCTGTGCTGAAATCACCTCATCTCTTTGTCTTTGCCTTTTTCCTTGCTCCTAAGATTTTGTAGTTCTTGATTTGGGGGCAGCACCTCCTGGGGGAGACCGAATTGGGGGAGGGAGGATAACTTGGCCTAAGGCCCTTCGTTTTCCTGTATCTCTGGTCAGAGAGCAGAACGTTAACCGGTACTAAAGGAAGGAAGCCCGGGCCAAAGGGAGGGACATGCTGACAATGCAGGACCAGTGGTCCAGCGCAGTCCTAGGCTTCCTCACCATGGATGTGTGAGCCAGGGAACCTCGAGGATGTCTCCTGCCCCAGGTACTACCTGGCCATGAGGGAGGACAGAGGAAGGACCATCTGGCTGGGTTCCATCCACCCCTGGATCTATGAGACGTAACTGTCATCAGTGGTGTTCTTTAGTACAGTCAGCCCAGGTGACTACTGAGCAGCAGTGGACGCCTGGGTTTCTGACCCCTCACCCAGCTCTTCCTGCTATGGGTACGGTCATGGCAGCCACATCCCATGTCATTAGATATGGGGAAAGTACCGCCACTAGCTGGCAGTGGGCACGAGCTCCAGGCTGCCATAGCACTTCTGCCAAAGTGCTGACCAAGCCTTGGGAGCAACAGAGGCCTAGGGCTGTGGGCTTCCTCTGGCTGGGCTCCTCGTCTGGGGAGGCACTGGCTGTCTGGCCCTTGTGCAATGGCCCACCCTTCCTTGTCTGGCAGAGCTGGGGAGACATCCAGGGCCAGCTGCGCACTTTGGAAAGCGGCTCCTCTGATCCCTCAGCAGTCTCCCTGGTGCAGGAGGACAGGATTAACCTTCAGTTTCACACCCTGGAACTCCAAGTACCAAACAAGGTTCAACGTCTTTCAGGTGCAAGGTCGAGATTTGGCTTTTAGCAAAGAGTACAATAACAAGCTAGAATATGCAGATCCTCAGAGGGTGAGTCTGGGAACCAGTAAACGGTTTCCAGTTACCCTCTGGCTGTGCCTCAAAGTCTTCACTCTCCCTGAAGAATGGGCGTGAAGGCTTGGGCTACGCAATGGTCTGGGAATGGAGACTTGGGACAGAGGCCCACGGTTCCCTACGCCTTTAGCCAACAAGCAGGTGGTCAGACAGAGGGCCGGGAGGGGCAGCTGTGCTGAGGGTGTGTGATAAGCATGGTATGCTCTCTCAGGATGCCTTGTCCCTCAGTCCCTCTGCAGGCTGAAAGTCTGCATCCCCCTCAAATCCCTGTGCTGAAGCCCTCTTCCCTACTGTTAGGGTATTTGGAGGTCGAGACTGGGAGGTAAATAAGTTCAACTGAGGTCATGAGGGTAGAGGCTCCCATGGTGGAATTAGTGCCCTTATCAGCAGAGGGAGAAACCACAGCCACTCCCCTGCCTGTCTGCACCTTGTGAGGCTACAGCACCTGCAAACCAGGAAGAGGCCTTTGTCATCTCACCAGACGCCACACCCGCCAGGGCCTTCATCTCAGACTTCCCAGCTCAGAACTGCAATAAATAATTATTTGTCACAGAAGCTGCCTACTTTATGTATTTTGAGACAAGCATTAAGACCCTATTTTTATTTTGTCTTGTGGGTCTGGAGGAGCCTTCGTGTTCACCTCCTCCATTCTCATCCTCCTATAGGGAAGAAGGCCCACAGCTTAGGAGTTGCCCAAGGTCACCCAACTGGGAGGTGGCAGAACTCCCTGCACCATGCATGTGGCCTGTCACGGCCAAGCCTCGCCTCTCTGAGCAGAGGGACATTGGCTTTCACTGGTCACTATGCCCAGCTAAGTGTGAAGAGCACAGTGAATCACCCAAGAACCCAGCCAGAGCCTCTGGGGAAAAAAGGAATTTCTTGGCAGTTTTCTTACCTGTAAAGTGCCTAATAATAGTACCTTCCCAATGGGATTCTTACAGAGATTTTATTTCTCTTGTCTATTTTTACCTCTATGTCTTGGAGAAGTTTCTGGTTATTAATTGTACTGCTGTTGTTTCCATTATTTTTATCAGAACTTTCTAATGCAACTCTCCTTGGTGAACGTACACACGTGGAAGGTACACATGCTGTGTTTTATTTTGTTGGTGCGGTGTTCATTGCAAGTCTGACTTGAGTGAGTTTGATGGCCACACGTGCTCCAGCTTGCTGGTCTGGCGATGCTCATACTTTAAGCACCGATGGTGCCAGCTGGTTCCCAGAGGCCTTTTCTTTGGGAAGATTGGCAACTCCTGGTCTTTTGGGGAGATGGTCATAGCAGACAGCGAGGCCACACATCGTCTCCGACAAGGGAGTCGCTTTTGGATGGCACCATGGAAAGGGTAAGGTCATGTCTCTCTTTCTCTGCTGTTGCACTTGCTGCCCACACAGAAATGACAGAAGCCTGAAGCTGGAACCAGTGACTGCCCCTGCTCAGGCCCTGGTACGCACGTGCACACGTGTACACACATGCTCTGATGCCCAGCGCGGAGCTGTGCAGCCCTAGATTCCAGACTGCTGCTCCCCGTGTGACTTCCCCAGGGCCCCTCTGCACCCCTCTTGCCCTTCCTGGGCCATGCACCTGTGGCTTGCTCTTCTCCGGCAGGCAGCGCTCCAGGTGCGTGGCAGTGGGCTGAGGTTTCCGCCCACAAATGGCCAGTGTGAGCAATTGATTTCGCTATGATCTCCTCACGTGCAATTTCCTTTGATTTCTCCAGGATGGAAGGGTTATTTCAACACTTGCCCTGGGAGCCTTTTCCTCAGTGGGCTCTCCTGTAAGAATGTAGCAGTCCCACCTTAGTTGGCAAAGTTTGTTCTTGTCCTGGGTTCATCTTTTGCATCTATCTCGCCCATGTGCTTGTTTCAGTCTCTGGTTGCTCAGAGCCACCATCTTGGTGTCTCCCTTGCTGCCCCCTCCAGCTCTGAAGGGAGCCCGCCTCTTCCTAAGCCAATGTGCCCATCTTCTGTTGCTCCACACCAGCGTGTCCCAGGGAGGCATCTAAAAAAGAGAATTCACTCCAAGGGGGGAAGGACAGGCAGCCTCCACTTCTGCTCCTAAGGGTCCTGGTGATATTTAGAAATAAATGGGATGGATTTCTAATGGGGAGATTTTGGTGGTAGAGCTAAGTAAAAGGAAGAAGTGTGGGTCAAGTAGATGGGAGGAAACGAGAGTCGGTAGTCATGACTGATTTGAGTAGCTGGCACGCCTTCTAGAACCTTCTTAGACTCACAGGTCACTTGCACTCTGTAGCTGAGCTTTGCTCAACTTGCCCTACTTGAATTGCTCCTTTCACCAGGCCTGTGCTGCCTTCATGGGAGAAAACTGGCAGCCGCTGCAGGACATAAAAGATAAGAGGCAAGAGGTGCACAGCAGCATCCCTCAGCCCCTGAGCCTGCAGGGGCAGGCCGGATCCAGGAAGATCAAAGATGTTCTTTCCACCCAGGCCGAGGTACCTAGGTGTAAACTGAGGGAGGTGGTCGTACTGAAAAACTTTATTTAATTAATTCTCTCCTGGTGTAAGTTTGAGTTTATGCCCATCTTTTGCATTTATAAGAACAATGCTCTGATAATTATCAGATACCAAAAATCAATAGGATACGTGCCTAGCAGTGCACTTGCAGGTCTAAAACCTATTGCCTCTGCATTTGTGATACCTGCTGGAAGTTGCCCCATACCTGTATCAACACAGTGTGGCCACAGGTTTTCAGCTTTTGGTAACCTGCTAAGTCCTAAGGTTATCTCGTTGTGGTTTTCATTTAGATTCATACGTAGTGACAGTGGCTTTGCATAGTTCATGTATACAAGGGCTGATAAAATATATAGTGTGTGTTTAAAAAATTATTACAGTCAAAGATACATTGCCATCAGTCCCTCAGAACGCTCCCCCTCATTTTGAGCACACTTATCCCCCCATCCACCACTTGCTGTAGCAGTTCTGGAATTCTTCTTTCATGAGTGTCTTTAGATGTGCTTTGGTGGTTATCTCAGTGTCCTAAATCAATTCTCAAAACATTTACCGCAATTCTGTCGAGTAAAAATATCACCATGTCTCTTCATTCATCTTATTCACTGGATTTGGCACCTTGTGGCTCTTGGCTTTTCTCCACAATCAAAGTGACCGTGCGAGATAAACGTTTTGGATGGGTTCAGGACGTCAAAATGACCGAGGCAGCACAACCAAAGACATGAGAGGATTTCCAGACCTGCCTTAGCAAGCAGCATGAAAATGGCCTGAGTGTGTACAAAGCACAAGGTGGCACTTGGAGGGGTAAATGACAGTGTGTCTTCTACTGTGATATGTATTTTTTAAACGTAAAAGTTCACTCTGTGTTTCTATGGTGTGTGTGTGTGTGTGTGTGTATCTAAATTTTCTTTTCCATGGAGTCTGTTCATTTTCCTTCCTATTTTTCTAATGTATTGGGACTTGTTGGAAGGAAGGAAGGAAGGAAGGGTGGCTTCTCCATGTTTTGTATTTTTTAGTGACAAAACATCGGTGATACCCTTGTCCTATTCCGAGCCCGGCCCACTCTCCTATCGGGGAGAGGACTGAATGACCAGATGGGCCCGTCGGGAGGCCAGGTGTGCACACTTGGGCCAGGCGTTTCTCGGTGTCTCCCTGCCTCTGGGACCTGCCTGCGGGGAACAAGTGCCCTTGGAGGCCTTTGGCTATGCCCAGGCCGAGTGGCACAGGGCCCATGCTTTGGGGGGTGAGGGGCGCAGGCCGCCTGTGCCTGGGTGATAGACCTGCTGCTTCCAGGGATCCTGCCCTGGAGGCCGCTGTTCACACTGACATGGCGAAGGTCATGACGCTGATTTTGATGACTAATGTGCCTGCTCGTTCTTTAGTAGAGAAATTGGGCCGAAGAAGGGGTGCTATTAGTCAGACCTCTTGACCCCCCATGGAGATTTATAAGCATTAAAAAACTAGTACTATACCTGTGGTATGAATACCAACTCTATTTCCCAGGTTATCATTTATCGTTTTCTTTAGTTTTTTCTACATTATATGGAAATTTAGTCAAGTTATTTTATGTTATGGATATTGGTGTCTTATGCTTAAAAAGCATAATGCTAGATGATCTGTTCCTGTGTTTTCTTCAGGTCGCAACCTGGTTTCAGTTTTTAAGTCCAAACCCTCACAAGGCCCTGCTGGGTGCCCGCACTCACCCTGGGGGAACCAGACTCTGGGAGGCAGCCGGGAAGGTGGGCCCTGGAGAGACCAGGTCCTGAGCCCCTGCTTGGGCTGGCGCCAGCTGGGCACGCAAAGTGCTGGCCCAGGGCCAGGCCCGGGCAGTTGCCTGAGTGGGGTAGTGGCCTTGCTGGGCACAGTTCTCGTGGCCTCCCTCTGCACCCAAACTCCCACTGCACGGACCTGCTCTGTGGTACCAGGCATGGGGGCTCCCGGGCATGTCTTTTTTTTTTTTTTTGGTACCAGGGATCAAACTCACGACCTCACGCCTACCAGGCAGGCGCTTAAGCCACTGAGCTAAATCCCTAGCCCCTGGCATGTCTTTCAGACACACTGAGTCCAGGGTCCCAGGGGACGAACCTAGCTTTGAGGCCGATGGGCCCGGGGTGGCCTCGGAAGGCACTGCTGGATGTCGGAGGCCAGGTCACTCTCGGATGCCTGGCTGAGTGCCCACCGGTGCAGAGGAGAGGGGATGGAGGGAAGTGAGGGGAGGGGTGAAGGGAGGGGAGGATAAGAGGGG
>PVJX010011382.1:0-48323 GCA_004027295.1 Dolichotis patagonum | reverse complement strand
TCTTTAATGGCCAGAAAGACTGAACATTTTTCATATATTTATTGGCAGCAAATTTGCCACCAATGGCTTTTAATCAGCTTAAAATAAGGTCCTTCTATAACTTTTATTTAGGGTTTTATCAAGAATTGATATTAGATTTTGTCAAAAACTTTTTCTGCATCCTATCGAGATGATCATATGATTTTCCTTGCTTCAATGTGAGGTATTACATTTATTGATTTGCATATATTGAAGCATAGTTACATTGCTGGGATTAAGCCTACTTGGTCATATTGTGTGATCTTTTTGATGACTGGTCGTATTCTATGTGTCAGTATCTTGCTGAGGTTTTTTGCACATGTGTTCATTAAAGAGATTGACCTATAATTCTCTTTTTTCAGTTGGATCCATTTCTGTTTTTGGAATCAGGATAATTCTAGCTTCTGACAATGACCTTTAGAGTACACTTTCATTCTTAACTTCATTAAAGAGTTTGAAGGTTATTGGAATTCTACCTAACCCTGACATTCTTGTAAAATTCAGCAGTGAATTCACTGGGACCTGGGCTTTACTCCATTTTTTTCTTATTACTCATTTAACTTCATTTCCAGTTAGCAAATTTTTCCGGAATTTAAGTAATCTCATAGTCCTAGTAATTCACATGTGTTTGGGAAGCGATCCCTTTCTTCTGAATTACCCAATGTATTGGAGAACAAGTTTTTTAAATAGTCACCAATAATCTGGGTTTTGTGGAGTTTGTTGTGATTTCACCTTTTTTGTTTCTGATTATATTAACTTGGTCTTTTACTTTCTTTTTTCCCTAAGATTGGCTAAAGGTTTTTCTGTTTTATTCTTTTAAGGATCCCACTATTCAGTTCATTGATTCTCTGTTTTACTTTTTTAAAAATTTAGTATCAGTACTTTCTGCTCTGATGTTTATAATTTCCTTCCTCGGACTAACTTTGAATTTGAATTGTTCTTATTTTTGTAAACCCCAGAGGTACATCTTTAGGTTATTTATTTGGGCTTATGTTATGCTTTTCTAAAACACAACACAAGCCCTATAAACTTCTTTCTACTATTCTCTGGTATGTTGTAGTGGCATTACAGTTTGATTCTAGAAACTGTCCACTTTCTTCCTTGATTTCTTCTGTGACTTATTGATTATTCAAGAGTGTATTGTTTAATTTCTCAAAAGTTTGCACAATCTCTGTGATTTCTTTTGTTGTTGATTTCTAGTTTCATTGGGCCATGATATGATAATATGCATGGAATAATTTCAATTTTTTGCATTCAAGTAAGCATGCTGTCTTGTCTAACATGTGGTTTATAATGGAGAAAGTTCCATATGTTACTGAGAGGAATGTGTATTCTGTTATTGGGTATAACACTGTAGAGATCTATTAAGTCTATTTGTTCAAAGATTTGTCTATTTGTGCCTGTGGAGTATTGAGGTCCTTCAATATAATTGTGCTGATATTTTTCTGATCTTTTATGCCTGGTAGGATTTGTTTTATTAAGGTGTGTGTGCCAGTGTTCAGCAGATATAGATTTATCATCATGATCCTCTACTATTGAATTGTTCCCTTAACCAACCTGTAGTGACTTTCTTTGCCTCTTCTGATCAATTTTGACTTGAAGTCCATTTTGCTGAAATTAGGGTAGCTATTCCTGCTTGCCTTTGGGTTCTCATTCCTTGGAATATTGCTTTGTATCCTTTGATTCTAGTCTATTAACTTCTTTTTGGTTTAAGTGTGATTTTTGTATACTACATATCATTGGATTTTGTTTCTTCATTCATCTGCCAACCTGTGATTTTTATTGGGGAGATAAAAATATCTACACAAAGTTATTATAAAATTTATTAAAGTATCCCATTCATTGAATTATTTCCCCATTTCTGATTCACTTTTTCCCCCCGCTTCTACCTCACTACTCACCCAGTCTGGTGTATTCATTCTGTTAGTGGGTTCTTCTGGGTTTTGACTCTCCTGGTTGCCTATGCCAAAATGTTTTTGAGTAGTTTTTATAAAAACAGCTTAAAAAAGAATAGTTTGTGCTTTCATTGTTTGATTGTTTTTTCATGCCCGCATCTTGCAATCTGAACAACTACTTTGAAGATAACATTAAGCAATATATTAATCATTGTTAATCTCCTATTATTTTGTCTTTTGTTTTGAAATTTTGTATCATTTTTTTTTTTTTTTTTTTTTTACCGGGGATTGAACTCATGACTTTTCGCTTGTGAGGCAGGCGCTTAAGCCACCTGAGCTAAATCCCCAGCCCCAAATTTTGTATCATTTTTTAATCTTCTTTTTTACTTTGTTTTGTTTTAAATAAATGGCTTCCCAATCAAAAGTGTTCCATGTCCTTCTTGTCTTAAATGAAAAAATGCAGAAGGCAAGCCAATAGGGCCAACAGTTTATTTTAAAGGGGTTAAAGGTCACAGGAAGAACTAGCTCTTTCTTTCTTTCTTTCTTTCTTTCTTTCTTTCTTTCTTTCTCTTTCTTTCTTTCTTTCTTTCTTTCTTTCTTTCTTTCTTTTTTTCTTTTTGGTACTGGGTATCAAACTCATGACCTTGCACTTGCTAGGCAGGTGCTTAGGCCACTGAGTTAAATCTCTGGCTCAGAACTAGCTCAACATAGTGAACTGGGCTAAACAAAGAGAAGAAAGGAAAGCAAAAAAAGAAGCAAGGTGAGCTACCTTAGGAAGTCACTTCAGTGGGCTTCTCATGGTGTCTGTGTCCTTATATGTAGTCCACATCTTATGGGAACCTGCTAGAAGTGCTACATTTGGGGTGATGGAAATTATATGATGCTGTCCTGGGATTTTTTAATTGACCAGCCACATTTATTTTCCAATTCAGCTCTGGCACACCCTACCTCCTAAATCAGTTCTATTAGGTATTTTGGCATTGTTAGCTTCATCGTCTTTTTCTAGGATATCTTTGAGACTTTTTGGCTCGCATGTTTGGTGCTCGTGAATTTTTTAAGGTGTCTTTGTCATAGACATATTTCTTCATCAATTTTGAAAAATAGTTTTGCAGAGTGTATTAGCTTAAGTTGAAAGTTGTTTTCTTTTAGGGATTGAAGCACTACTCCAAACTCTTCTGGGCTTTAAGGTTTGTGTTGGGAATTCTGCTGTAATTCTAGTAGGGAAGTTATTAAATGGGGAAGGTTTGCTGTTTTTCTAGTAGACAGGCCCTGAAAAGCAGATTGTCCTTTTTACTTTAATGAAATAATACTGATCTAAGAAGTAAAAAAAGGGTAAACTCCACAAAAACATCTTGTTTTAATGATTTCTTACTTTTAGTATCTTACTATTACTGAATGAAATACAATTGTACTTTGATTTAGAAAGGGGGAAGTTTTTCATAGAAATCTGGTTTTACTTTTCCTGTTCTAACTTATGCCTAGTCTTCCTATGTGTCCATTTACCCATCTGACTTTTATTGAGCACCTACAGTGTACTAGATACTAAAAAACACAGTAAGTAGACAGTAGTCCTTCTCTTTATTGAACTTGTAGTACATAGAAGATTATCATGCACAAATAAATAAAGATTTCATTATCACTGTAATATATACAGTAAAAGATAAAGAAATGGCCTGGAGTGTAATACTAGATGAATTTAAAGTAAGTTAAGAAAGACATCCTTAAAGTAGTATTGAATAGATGATGGATTAGATACAGTGATGGTACATAGAGGTGAAAGCTGACATAGGTTAGTCTCATCAAGCAAAGCCATCTGAAGGCCTTTTCACTCCTGAAATAACTACCCCTAGGCTCCCAAAAATCCATTCACTCAGAAAACTAGGCTTCTTACTGGATACCCAGTTCCAAATACTGTACTCTATCTCTTGCCACTTAATTATTCCTTTAAAAAAATATTATTATTCTACAGACTGATAAAGATCAAAGTGTCCCACTTGCCTAAGGTCAGAAAGCATTATGTGTCGCCTCAAAGATAAGCATTTTATAGATTTAATCCATTTGTTTGAAACACAGTTTCAAGTTTCATAACAGTGATTTGTAATTAGTGCATGTGCTTTTTGACTCTTTTAAAGTAATATTGGAAAATACATTGTTGATGTCAAATGTCATAGGCTGACTTTTTTCCCTGATTCATTATACAAGTTTCCCCGTATATCCCAAGTTGACTTTCTTTCAGAGAATGAGTAAAACTTTCATACCAAATCATCATCTGAATTAATGCAAGTTCAAACTTACATAGGCCTGAATGATGTTTTTAAGGCCTTATGCATTGTGGTTCCCCGCCTTCAGGTTTCTGGATTAAGCCACTAAATCATGATTGATAGAAGTTTCTGGCACTAATTTAATTTACAACTTCCTGCTTGCCTTCAGTGTAAGGCAGGCCCTTGGGCAGTGGAAGCACCTGACCTACTTGAGCGTTTCTTTTATCCTCTGGAATGTATCACATTTTAGAGAGTAGGTTAAACTCTAGAACAGCTCATTAATCCTTGTGACACCCGGGGCTTTCCTGGTACTTTTGAGAAGGAAGTAGAACCGATACAAATAATACATGTGATGAACTTTTATTTTAAAAACTTAAATCAGTTCTCAAAAATCACAAGGGAGGGGAAAGAAGTAATGCACTCTAAATTTAGGTAAGAGAGGAAGACTCAATTATTAGAAAGTTCTTTTTCTGACAGAATAGAGCCTTCTAATAGGCATGAAGGAAATGAGGATTTCAAGGACTTCTTTTAAACTGCATAAAAAACCAGGTGGCTTGGTTCATGCCTTTAATATCAGCTATTCAGAAGACTGAGGCAGGTATTCCAAATCTGAGACCAGCGTTGGCAACTTAGCAAACCTTTGTCTCAAAATAAAAAATATACATAAAAGGCTGAGGATGTGGCTTAGTGATAGAACACGCTAAAGTTGAATCCCTAGAACCACACACACACACACACACACACACACACACGCATACATATACAAATAAAAATATACATAACAATATGTATTCAATTCCTTGAGTATTCATTGATAATTTTATATTCATTGATAATTTAAATTCACATCATCTTTTAAAAGGAATAAAGCTAATTATTTATTAGCAAAGGGGTACTCTTGTGTATTAATCAATGCTTTTATGTTATAGGAATTTCAAAGTTTGCATTGCTGGTGGAATAGGCTTATGGACTTTATATATTCTCATATATTCTAAGTAGGCATATTGATTTCTTGATGAGAACAAATGTTCAGTACTAAAAACAAAACTCAAGACTCAGTCTAAAGTGCTACCAGCTTTTACAATTTATGCATAAATCAAGTAATGATGCATAGTTTGCTCGTTTGTAAATTTGTATAGATTAAAAATGAATTTTATATTTGCTCCTAGAATAAATAAGGACTCAAGGAATATTCATTTGATGAAATTCTATTATTTATGTGTACTAAAATTGAGGCAATGGTATTACTAAAAGTGGGATATAATATTAAGGGGTGTGTGTGTGTTATGATGATTGTATGAATGAAGCAGAGACTAGAACCAGTCAAAAGCTGAAGAAAAGTAACATTTTTACTTAGGTGAAGATGTGTCTTGAGAGGCCTTGCCAGGAGTTTGTATTGATGCCTTTTTATGAGTTTATTAATTCCTGACTTTTAGTATTTTTTAGAATAAAAATACAGGTAGGTCAATCATCAAGATAAAGGATAGAATTCTCTGTAATTTCTACCTCATGACATTGTCATCTTAGCTTTTTTTTTTGAAGGTGTTGCAAATTTAACTTGATAATGTGAAGAATGACTTTTGCCAAGCAGATCATAATTTCTCAAGGTTTTAATGAAGCCATATTAAGAGGGTAAGTGGAGAAAGAAAATCTCTAGTTAAAGGCAGGCATTAAATTAAACCATAGAAATAAAGTTCAGATCACTTAATATAAGAATTCTAGTTTCTTTAAATGTAAACTTAAATGAAATAATATCATTTTGAATAGACACCTGTGGTATGAACATTCTTTGTAGTTTTCCCAACCAGTTAATACATGGCAAATGGTTCAGCACACAGCAAACACAAGAAGATCAAGACATTCATAAATATATTTAATCACAAGTCATTCTCCTTCTTCAGCAGTAGGCTGATGTACTGAGGCCTTGACTCCTTTTGACGGTGAAGACAGGGTGATGATTACGAAAGTTGTATCAGGTATGCCTAAGGAAATACAGTGGCAGGGAATCGGAGAGCTTGTGAATAGAACCTGAAGGCCTCATTCTATAAAAAGAATGTCTTTCATTTCACCTGCTATCTCTTCGCTTTTGCTCTCATGCTTCCCCAATAAAAGATTCATTTGAATTAATGAGTTTCTCCTTCAAGATGCAAATATATCCCAGTGAGAACAAAACTTATTTATGAAGCTTTTTGATATGTGATAGTGTAATCAAATTAGCCGCATTCAGAAAACATGGATTTTTATTGCAATGGGAAGAACTTAGAAGACTTCACAAAACTTACTGCTATTTTATATATTACTTTGAAACATTTGCAGAATCTATCAAATATTCATCCATATAAGGATGTGACATTTTGAAGAAAACCAACTGAGAAGAATAGTCTACCTTTTAGAGTAAAGATTTGTTAAGAATAAAGGGAAGAGCAAAGGAGACAGGGAGTAGGAAGTTGGTTCACAGATGGAAGTTGCCTCATGTTGCCCTTCCCAGTGCCCCTTCTGGGACTTGGAGGTCATTTTCATGCAGCCTGATGATTACTGTGTTGTCATCTGTGTCTGCCTTACATCACTGCTACTTACACCTCCGTCAGGCTAGCATCGTCTACCTTCTTGCTTACATGGTTCAGTGTAGGCATAACTCCTCATGACTCTTTTAGATTACCTTACATGCTTCCTTTCTGAATATTGTCTACCCCTTCTTTCAAAGTGTAACCTTGTCATCTTTTATATACATTGTTATTCTATATTTATCCACTCAACTAGATGGCAAGGATATGTCCATGTACAATAGACTTCTAATTACAGTATCTTGTTTAGTCCATAAATACTAGGAGAAGGAGTGAACTATGTTGTCTTTTGCTTGGAATTAAAAAATTTTATTGAGTATCTACAGCAAGAAAGACATTATTCTGACTTTATAAATTAGTAAGCTAAGACAAAGAATGATCAAACAATGTCATAAAGAACATTATCAGTATTGAAAATGTGAACTAGACTTTGAATTTAGCTAATAGTCTCTTATCTTTCATTTGGAAGCTAATGGAATCAGAAAATGAGCCATCTATAATTCAGTTTACATTGGATTTAAAATGTTAGATTCAGAACATTTCCTACCTGGGAAAAAAGTGTCTTAGTAAGTTTTCTTTTTTGTTCCAAATTATATAAGAATAAAATCTTAAAAGAAGAAGACTTGGCTTGAACTCATGGTTTTAGAGGATTCAGGTGATTTCACTGCTTTTAGATATGTGGCAAGGCAGATACAACACGATAGAAGGGTATGGAAGAAAATGACTCACCTCATGGAAAGAAAGAACAGAGAGAGAGAGACAGACAGACAGACAGACAGACAGAAACAAAGACAGACAGAGACAGAGAGAGGCAATGACAGTGACAGAGACAGGGACAGAGAGATAAGAAGGGTGGTTTGAGGATAAGATGCAGTCCCCAAGATGATGCCCCATGACCCACGCCCTACAAGAAGCTCATGTATGTTTCTTAATAGAAACTTCTCAATAATTCCATCAAATTATGAATCCATCAATGAATTTATCCACTGATGACATTTGAATCATAACAATTCAGTTATTTTTCCAAATCCATACCTGTGAACATTACTGTGTTAGAGACCAAACCTTCAGCATATGAGCCTTTGGGAGGAACATTTTAGGTCTAAATCACAACAGAAGGCAAGGATGGAATCTAAAATGATGGCGGTAGAATGAATGGTTTACTCAAACCTGTTTATTTGATCTGCTTATAATTTAGTAGGAACCCAATACATGTTACATGAACGGCTCTGTGAGTTTGTTATTTCCTCGTACCAAAGAATGATCATAAGCTAAAACTTTTTCCTGTGCATTCCAAGAATGAACTATTTGCAATAGCATTTTATTCAGACTGTTGATCCACTGATGAGTATTATGTTAAATTCTTTGAACCATGTTTGAGAAAAAACATTAGGTTGCTATAATACAAGTTACAATTTAAATTAAAAAAACACGTGCATAAACTATACAAAAATATATGTGCATGTGTATGTATTTCCCATCATTATCACATTATCCCATTATCATCACCATCACCATCACATTCTAGCCAGGTATAAAAAAAAAGCACAGAAATAAACTGTGCTCTACAGACATAGACTAAGTGCATTGAGAGTTTAAGGAGGAGAGAGGTTTGTGCAAGCTGGAAAACCTGATAAATTTACTTGGAGGGCTCTAGGGCTCAATTACTCTAGGGCTGAAAAATGGGATGGATTTGATTTATAGAGAAAAGGGTGGCTATGTTGTTAATCTAGAAATCACTGTAATCAAACTTCCAGGTCACATTTAAATTATGAGGAGGAGAAGCTGAGTACCGATGAGGTTAAAAACACTTGGGGAGCAGAAGGGAAAACGTGTGGTACCTGAACACTTTGGGATGAGGAGATCACCAAATGTCCTCTATGGGGTGTGTGTGTGTGTGTGTGTGTGTGTGGAGGGGTTAGTCCAACAAATGAATTAACCCACTAAATTTTTTTTCTAAGTGTTAGGAATAGGAATTTCATAAACTCCAGTTCTTTTAAATAGCCATTAAGTTTCTATATGAACTATATGAACAAGGTACAGATTGCAGCAGATCACTAGGGTCAAGCATTAAGTCAGAGCAAGAGAAGAGAATGATCTTATTGATTTCTCCTGCTTCCAATAGCTACAGAACCTCGGGAAACTGAAAATTTTGCAGAAGTAGGTTCTTCAAGTCTTTATGCATTAATCAGGAATCTGCTCTTCCCCTACTGAATAACTGCATTAAAAAAAACTTTCACACAAATTTAAATGTCTCTTTCAATGTTTTCTGGAACACAAACTGAATGTCAAGCACCAGCTGAATATGATTATATCCCAGTTATTAGCAATTTAATTTTCACCTGTTTTAACTGAAAATTCCTGGAACTGTTATGTACCAGTAATTGTGTTCTGGATTTATCCTCAAGGGCTGAGGAAGAAGAAAGACTCATAAATAAAGAATAACTTTTCATAAGCTAAGGAGATAAAAGCAGAATAAAGAGGAAAGTGCATTTTTCATTTGAATAAATTCTCATTTCATCTTTGAATTCTATACATTTTCATATAACTAATTTATTATTTTATGTATGTGGGAAACGTGTGTATAGTAATTTAAATTCTCTGGAAATATTTTTAAAGATTTATTTTAAATCAACTTTTTATATTAATCTCTTCTAGGTAATTTTTACAAGGTACCATACTAGATATATCAAGTTTAAGGATATTCCTCTCACCAAGGGGAATGGTTATTTTATTTCGCTATATAGTCTTTTGATGCACATTTCAATTTAATATAAAATGAAAGATATTCTGCAGCATGGTATTACCATTCCTGGAAATATTTAGTAATCTTATTTTTCAGTGATAAAGATAATTTACTAATGAACAGAAGTTCACTAATTTTTAATTTTCCATTTTATATTGTTAAATAATCTGTACCTTTTTGATATATAATATCAGTTATACATTTAAAACTGTTAGCATAAAAGTAGCACCAAATTTCTGGTTCTGAGAGCATTCTCAGAACAATAAATAACAACTACCTGAATTTCAGGGACAGTTAAAAATGAAATTTGCCTTCCAACAAAGTGAATATTCTGCCTTATATTTAAAGCATATAGGAGAATGCTTGACTATTTAGTATTAAGTAGTTATGAAAACTCATTTCTGCTAATGCCTTTGTACTTTCTGAAATGTTTATGTTATAAAAAAAAGACTAGGAGGAGTTAGGCTAAGAGCCTAATGTATTTCTGGTACTCCGTCAGCTTGAGTGGGAGAAAGAGGATATAGGAATTAAAATGGTCTTGTTCCCAAATGGAAGTGTTAACTAAATAATCACTTGACTCAAAGCTCTGCAGTTTTAGTCTTGGGTGTGCATTTAAAAATTTGAGAGTTTCTTGGGCTGGGGGTTTAGCTCAGCACTGTAAGTGTCTGCTTGGCAAACGCGAGGTTGTGAGTTCAATCTGCGGTACCAAAAAAAAAAGGATTCTGAATATTCACTTATACTCAAAAGTCAATATAAAAATAAATATTTGACAACCAGAATCAATGAAAAGGTCTAAGTAGTTTGGTAATAGCAGAAAATAAATAATGGAAGGAAACCAAATTGATTTAGCTTTCTAGCCCTACAGAAATCAAGTCCTTCAACTCCTCAACACACACACACACACACACACACGCGCGCGCGCATTTAAGAGAAAACACGTAGAATATACCTTATCTTGCTGGCTCCAGGGTAATGTGAAAGTCTCAATCCACCACCCTCTTGGGCCCTACTCTTCTTGTAAGCACCAAATTTTCTGATGCACATGTTTAAACATTGTTTGAAAAATTGCAGTAAGTAATTGTTTCATATTTTTAACAAATATTTCTTCTAAGTTGTTACAATGATAAGGAAATCAGAGAAACTATAACAATCTTACTTATTTTTCTTTACAATGCAAGGTATGATAATTCTTTTCTTGGCAAGTGGAAATGCCAAGGAGGAATCACAGCATAAAAAGGAAATAGGAACAAAGGAATGCGTGTCTCTCTTGTTTTCCTTGAACTTAAACAGAAAAAGGTGTGAAGAGTTAAGATCAAACAAAAGAGAGATTCTATTAACTTCCCCTTGTATCAATTTTTTCTCTCTGCCTTAAAGAGTTTAGTTTCTGAAGGCATATAAATTAGGGAGAATCTATATAAGAATAATATTGAAAAACTTAAATTTCACAAGTGTATTTATATTCATTCTACTTAACTATGAAGTACAATAACTTTTTCATGCTTACTAGATTTAGGAGATATAATACTCATTCTTTTTTTTTTTTTGTACCAGGGATCAAACTCATTACTGCGTGCTTGCAAGGCAGGCACTTATGCCACTGAGCTAAATTCCCAGTCATAATAGTCATTCTTTAGAAAATAATTTTTTGTTAAATTTCTACTAAATTCTCGTATCCATATTGTCTGTTTGCTAGAATTCAAAAAGACAGTGTTCATTAAGAAGTATAATATGTTCACATCTGTGGGAAAAAATATGAGTGACAGAAATGGTCTTTCCACATTTGAAAAACAAAGTGAGTTTGTGTGACAATGAGGGGGTGGTGAGAGGTAATATAGTAGTAAATTTGGGGAATAATTCAGGTGCCTGCGGGCAGAAAATCACTATCTTCTAGTACAAATCTATGAATAATGGATATAGCTATGAGCATAATTTATAAAGGACAGCTTCTTGCCCCAAAACTGGGTGGTACATTTGAGACGACAGCTGTCAGTCAACCAAGCAAGAGCACTAGAGTATTTCATTTGTATATTTTTTCTTTTCTCTCAATTCACTCAATATCACTGAGCAACAAAATCTTCTGACCTGAAAATTATAAATGTGTTCCTGATAATAATATGGAAATTTGTCAATTTGATTCTTTATGACAAATGCAAGAATCATCACTAGACCCCAGGAAACAGTCCTGTACACGTGGTGTGTGTAGGAACAGACTGTGGTGTTACACTGGAAAAGAATTGGGAAGCCAATAGATAGGAAGGAGTGGGGCCAAGGAGGTAGGGAGAATAACTTGGTCATTTTTCCTGGGTCTCCTCCCACCACAAGCCATTTCACCTCCTCCCTGGCCATTAAAGTGACGTCTTTCATACCACCAACCACATACTGGTATAAGTATGTAGGAATGGTCTCTGTTCTCAACACTTCAATCAGCAAAGGGCAGCAGAAGTTAAGCAGAACTCGCCACGCTTCTGTTGGAAAGGAAGTTTACACTGTGTTTTCTTCAGTAGCCTGCGCTGGACATATGTTTTTTTAGAGAAAAGTAATTTTAATGAAGGCTTTCAAACAGAGGTGCCCTTTTAACACGGATATTTAAAACAAAAGGAAATGTAGATGGTATTTGCTTCAACTCGTCTAAGATGAGCTCTATATTTGGTACATGAGTGGAAAGAAACTTAAGTAGTCATCATTAAATCAAGCTGGTAAATTGTATTGTTATTATATACACATCTCTCATCCCGCAATTACTCTATTCCTGTATAAATCTTCTTCCTTTTATAAAGAGCTAAGCTTGTACATACTTATGTTTGAGTTAACAAACATAACTGCAATATAGTTCTTGCAGTTACCTATGAAAATCAATCTAAGCCAATATTTCCTGAAGCATATCTATTCCCCTATGAATCTTTCAGGACATTGATGAATGTCATATATACACAAAAATGGGCAATTACAAATGAATTTTTAAATAAAAACTAAAAAAAATAGATAAATACAAGCCTTATAGCTTTAGGTCAGATCTTCTTGGAAATTGTAATGTACTAATTGTGCATGTTAATTACTTTCTGGAGGGAAGACTATTTGACTAAGAAATTGTTTTTCCTCTCCTTACCCCTAAATTGTGGACCAGCAATCTGAGGGATATGTCAGAGCACTGCACCCAGTCAGTGTCTCTTAAGGTTGAGTTGGTTTTAAGATAGTTCTACAGTAATTCAACATGGTAGAAGCCCTCTGTGGATTCAGTAGTTACCCGCCTGAAAATGAGTCTCTCTGATATGGTTATTAAAATAAAAATGAACACATTTCTCATTTTGACAAAAATTCTGTCAGAAAAGAAAAACACAGGAATATATAACTGACCCAGTTAACTGGTTAAGAACTGCAGAAAGAAATGCAATGTAAAATAGCAATCGGAACTCTACAATGGATACACTTTTAGTTTCTTCACGTACTGAAGGAGAGAACTGTACTATGTCCATTTTTCCAAGTTTGCTAGATTTCAACAATGTGGGAGTAGGAGATTATGAGTAGGCTGGAGACTGTTAAAAATTCAGAATCCCAAGGATATACTGAAACTCATTTGCTTTCTGAGTGGGGAGGGAGACAGATAGATATGTGTTTCATAATATTCCACTGTTAGGAAACTTCAGAAACCCTAGGAACACAATATCTGAGTTTTCATTGAATTTTAAATTGTGTGAAGATTGATTTTTAATGAAATTTTTAGAAAC
The DNA here is from genome assembly GCA_004027295.1 of Dolichotis patagonum. NCBI lineage: Eukaryota > Metazoa > Chordata > Mammalia > Rodentia > Caviidae > Dolichotis > Dolichotis patagonum. The sequence goes on along the minus strand of PVJX010011382.1, from coordinate 35,114 downwards.
AATTGAGTTTTATAGAGTTTACTATCCAACTGCATGCTTTCCATTACAAATGAGATCTTCAAAACATAGAGAAGTAGAGTTAGAGGAATAAATGCTTCCATTCATCACCAAGATAACCAATGAGACTGAAATTATTTTATTTCATTTTACTTCATTATTTTGGGTTACTTGTAGATATATTTATGATTGAATCCACTCCCTAAATCAAAGAATAGTTTTTATCCACATAAGGGAAGTCTTGGGGAGTTTGAGTATGTGGAAATACCAAGTGTGTTCTGACTTTTCCATATCTGATAAAAATCCTTTGCTTAAGGCCCAAGGATTTAGCTCAGTGGTTCAGGCGCTTGCCTGGTAAGTGTGAGGTTGTGAGTTTCACATCGATACAAAAAGGAGTCAAAACCCTAAAAATCCTTTGCTTAATTCTTATACTGTAAGACATGAAAAACTTCCTGCTTATGCCTACTCTTCTATTTGCATTAGAAAACCCATGTTATACTCTGCTTGACACAACCCCTAAGAAGGAGAGGAAGATAAGCAAAGGACTCTTTGCTTCTTTTCTGTGCTGAGTCTAAATTTTATCTCAAGGATCATGCTAATCAGGGTCATGGTAGGAAGTAGGGTTGGTGCTGTTGAGAGAACTGAACCATCTTGGCAACGGATTTCCACAATCTTCTACACCTCAGTTACCATAGCAACCAGGCTATTGCTATGTGCTGTAAGCTAAATTATTTTTACCTGTCTCTTCTGACCACTTGTATTCTGCTTCTTAAAGGCATCTATTTTCAACATGATTTCTTTGGCTTATATAATATAAAGGAGGTTGTATTTTTTTTTCTTTCTACAATTTTAAAAGGTATGATGAACATACAAAATCAAAAGGGTTTTTTTTTTTTTTTTTTTTTTTATTGGTACCAGGGATCGAACTAGGACTGCGCACTTGCAAGGCAGGCGCTTATGCTGCTGAGCTAAATCCCCAGCCCTCAAAAGGGTGTTTTTAAAAAAGTAATTATATGCAAATTGCTTCTCTCAAAGTTATGGCCTTTGTTCAGTGGGTCCAAGGATTTCATATAGCTGTGTTCTTCCTTCCTCATGTAAAATGTGGAAAAGAATGAGTTTTGAATTATTTAAAAATGAAAATTTAAGAACATGTTAGTAAGTGATTTTAAATATTGATAGTCATAAAACATTTAGTGAAAATAGAAGATTAATTTGTTTTATTTTACAAATTCCACATTTCACTTTTTAAAATAAGAAGCACCTGCCCTTACGTTATATTCAATATGTATATAGCATAAAATATACTGTAGTAATTGGTTGCTACTAAAATGCCTGAGTAGATCTCAAATCCCAAGGCTTTATGTTTAATAAAAGGCACTTAAAAGCAAAACCTTGATTTAAATATTTTGTAGCAGTTATAGTATCTAAATCTGACTTACACTTATTAAACACTGAAAAATATAGGGTCCCTAATTATAATCATCCTGATAAATTTGCTTTACATTTACTTGCAACATCCAGATATATTGTTTTACATTTCAGTTTTCACGTACAGATGTAGTTTACAGACAAAGCCCAGAATACGTGGAAAACTTTAAATCAAAAGTTTTGTTTTATTGAACCAAGTTATATGGCATTTTGTAAATAAAATAATGATAATGTAAGCAAAATAAACTTCATATAGATTGGTAGTGTACAGAAGCAATCTTGTATTCCAGTATTGAAATTCAAATTTAATTTGCAATTTTGTTGTTATCACTGTATCTGGCAGTTCAAGATGATCTATATTGTTCTATTGAGGTTATATAATAATTAAGTTAATTTAATATGAAAAGAAGTTTAGGAAAACATTAGACTGTAGCATTATTGTGGTTTTTGTGGATTTTATACAACTTGATACTTTTCTATTCCCCTTTTCTTTCTCATTCACCTATCTTACTCCATTTGTAGAACTCCTTTCCTTGTTCTTGTTTTTATTGTTATATTATTTCATGTTTTTGACATGTAATGTTTACACTCATCGTGGATATAAGGTACATGTACATGGCACATCTTAAATCTTCCTCCTTCCCCTTCCCGTCTCCTGTCATCATCAAGCCTAACAGACTCCTTTCCGTTTGTAAAAGATACGTCTTCCTGCTTCATTCTATTGATCCTTTATTTTGCTTTTTATTTATTCTTCACTGTACTCAACTGAGAGATCCTAAACAGTACTTAAGCTTGTTTGTCTGATTTATTTCACTGAGCATTATATTTTCCAGGTGTGATCACTTTTTAACAAATGTTTCAAATTAATCTTTTATTATAGCACAGTAGTATTCCATTATAAATAGATAGAGCACTTTCTTCATTCATTTGTTGAAGGACATATGACCTGCTTGTGGGATTGAGCTATTCTGAATTTGCTGCAATAAAATATACTGCTGTAATATGATTTCTTTGGCTCTTTTGAGAAGATACTTAGAAAAGGAATAGCTGGGTCAAAGGGAATTTCTATTTTTAGTTGTTTAAGAAATCTTTATATTGATTTTCAAAATGATTGTGCTATTTTACACTCCATCAACAATGTAGAAGGGTTTTCACTGCAACTGTGCCAATATTTGTTATTTTTGATGTCTCATCAATTGCCTTTCTTTCTGACGTAAGATGAAATCGTAATTCTACTTTAATTTTCATTTCTATAAGTGAGTAGATGCTTCTCAGAAAAAGATGTATGAATGGCTAATAGATATGTGAAAAATCTTTAACACCTCTGGTCATTAAAGAAATGTAAATTAATTATAATTTCAAAGCAAAAAATTCAGTAAGTCTTTATAAAATGACTTAAAGTTTTTAGCTAAGTATAATTTTAACTCATGACATTACTATTGAAAAATATTGTTATAAATAAAATCTTTTTAATTTACTGATATTGTATGTGAGAATCTTTTTGAATATTGCTATGAGAGAAAGTTTATTATCTCATTTGAAGAAAACTGCCAAATGTGTTAGGAAAATTTGTACTACTAAGCCTGGTTTTGAACATCAGGCAAAAAGATAAAAGTCAGTGTCAGTTCTCCAACGAATGTTATCCATTATAAATAAAACTCCATTTCTAAAGAAGTACTAAGTAATCGATACTTGCTTTGTGTCATTAAATCACTATGAGGAAATTACAAACATATTTACAATGCACACAATTCCATAAAAAGATATCATAATATTTGAGTGCTTTTTTATGTCAGTAATATCAGTGTCATTTGTTATTTTTTTTTCTTTTAACTGAGTGACGCCACCAACAAAAGCCGAACTCCAACTGAATCTAAAATTAGCATAAGGTAAGTGGAAAACTCAAACAAGAGATAATGGTAGAAACAAAGTTCCTTTAGGCAAGCCTGTTTTAGGGACCCGTTTTGAAGCACGAGAAAGGTTATGGAGAAAAATCTGCCATCTCTCCCTTTATTTGTATCTCTTCACTGCTCTGATTCATCACTACTTACCGTCTGACCATCACACTTAGCTACACATCCATATATTACAAGTGTTTCCGCTTGACATGATAACATCTGATTGTCTTAGGGGACAAATAAGGAAAGAGAAGAGAATCTTAAAGATATAATTTAGAGACTAAAACTCATCTCTGGAGTTAGGTGACTTTGGTTTCAGGACCACTTCTACCATTTTCTCCAAGTCCTCTCTAAGTTACTTTGTCTCTCTAAACTTAATTCCTCTTTTATGAAATAGGGATGATAATAATAGTACAAGTGTCATGTAGATTAAAACTGATTAGCTCCTAAACCACTTAGCACAGATCTTGACATAGTAAATGTTCAATCATTGTCAGCTATTATTAAATTTACTGTAATTCTATTTTCATGCCAATAATGTACTTACATAAATTCTAACTACTGAAAATTTATTTGGATTTAAAATTCTACAAAGATTTAAATATTATATGGCCTTTTAAACACTCAGAAGTTTCTTGTGATGTAAAGTTTTGTGATTATAGATAAAACTAATTTTCTTGAGTATTCTCAGTAAAGTCAGAAAAATTGCACTTGTAATTACATTAGTAAGTCACTTTTTCTTCTTCAGGATAAAATCTCCTGATTCATTTAGGTTCCTTCATTCATTTTCGAATGATGTCTACGTGAATTTTCATTAAATTCACTAGGTGCCTCAAAAGTATTGGAAACCAAACTGTAGAAGTATTTGGTCATAATTGGACCAGTTCTGAATTAAAGGGATACTTAAACTACTTTTGCTTTTATAATATGATGTAGAATATATTTTTAGCAATTGTAAACACTATTATCAAATAATTATATGTAAAAGTTCTCCAATAAATTTATAACACCTTGATTATACGCTTTATGCTTTGGTGTCTCTAGAATCTACCTCACACATAGTATATATTCTGCGTATGTGTGTGTGTGTGTGTGTGTGTCAGTGTGTGTGACAGAAAGAGCAACAGAGAGACAGAGAGACAGAAACAGAGAGAGAAAAAGACAGGTTGAGGGACTGAAAGATTGAAACCGCTATCTAAATTCCTACCACTATCATTGCAATGGGCCACTGTTGTCTGGTTGTCCTTCTTTACAGTCTCCCTCAGTGAATTTTCCTGGGGCTGTTGTCAGGAAGCTAGAACAAAAGAGCACAGCACACAGCTGAGTGACACGGTCCTCTTTCTCTGGGAATGTTATGGATAGTGAAAGAGAAATGACCTTTCTCTCTAGTTCACTAACCGTGAGCATCATTCATGACAAGAGAGTACAAGGAACTTGTTCCCATTAGGTGGGAGTGAAGTGAACAGAGATGACAGCATGGCCAAGAAACGGAGAGATGGCTCTGAGGTGTACACTGAACAACCTGCCCAAATAAGACTTCTGTCTTCACTTCTATCATGTGACTCAATATACTGTGCCTCAGCGTTTCATGCTTTATTCGAGATGGTTCAAGTTGGGCTTCTGTTACATTCTGTCATGCCATTAATGATGAGTCAGTGATGTATTGGAGTCCAAGGTGTCACCTTAAAATCTTTTGATACTCTTATGCATATTCACAAGGGTGTCGCTTGTGAAAGCTCATAACAACCACAAATGATACATTCTAAAAATCGGCACAATGTTTGGCCTCTTACTACACTTGGGAATAGTTAAATCTTACACAAGCATAAAGGTTTGGCTTACTTTTATTTCAAGTGGGGCAAATGTAACTAAAATTTTGATCCTCAGCTAACAACTACAATTGCATGGTTAAGAGACCCTTCTCCTTTTTCTTTATCAAATTCCATTCATTGTTTTGTTTATATAACTCTAGGGATTGGTAGAAATGAGTAGACATTGCCTATAAATATATATGAGAGCACACCAGCATATACCTGCTAGATTTTAGTAAAAGAAACACACAGACACAAAGACACACACACACACACACACACACACACACACGCCCCTTCTGGGAATTATTTTCTATTTCCTTCATGGAACAGAAAAGGTCAAATGAAACTTGTTATAAAAAGATGATGGATCCCACAAGGTTAGTCCCTAAATTATGCTAATAAAACATTCTGTGGATCCAAAGTAATGGCAAGAATTTGAATATTATCTAAGGTAAAAAGTTTAAAGGTAGATATTTGCTTTGAGGATTTTTTTCATTTCATATTTACTCTTGCTGAATTTCATCTGATAATTTAGTGGCTCATTTCTGAAGTTCTAAGAATTCCTGTGTGTCATGCTTCATTCTAGGCACTGTGATACAAATCCCTCATGCCTCACCCTTTGCACTCAGGTGTATTCCACCCCAGATTCTTACTGTTAACCCTGGAAAATTCTCAAGGTTCAAAACTCACTCAAACATTTGTGTTACCAACCATTACCTCAAATTCCTGACATGGGAAAGATCTCCTTTCTCAATATCATCTTCAGTCTGCATTCACCTGTACTGTAATCCTTCACACTGCATTGTGACACTTGTGTGATCTTCTCTGTCTCCCTCATGCTCCAAGGCATGACTATCATCAAGCTGAATTTCTAGCATCTAGCACTCTAAGTAGCTCTTAATAAATGCTTGTGGAATACATAAATGAATGGATGAATGGATGAATGAATAATAACACAGCCCTCATCCATGGACTATTTTAGAGTTCATTATTCCTGAAGGTAGGTTGAATATTATGCTAATTTTTAAGATGAAATGAATCAGTTTTGGTCATGTTCAGCTTTAGGAAGTTTTGTGGTAGATCACCCTTATGGATATGCACAAGAACATCAAGAGTTTCACATGACTCTCTGGATTCTATAAGATTACAGGTCAGTTATGCGATACTTTACCAATCAGTTCTGAGACAGAATATAATAGAAGCTCACTCTAGCCAAGAAGACAAATATTAACAACTGGTCAATTCTAATTCAGTGTGTAATAGAGATAATATTCAAAGAGTGAAAAAACAATATGAGCAGAGAGCAGTTATCTTTTCAATTTATGATTTTTTCCCCTGATGTCTGTCCTATGATTTGTGTGCTGAGGAATATTTAAAATTCATGATGAGCTGTATGATTATGTGGCTCTATGAGCCAAAAATTGACTTCTTTAAAGAAGGTATGCCATAAAAGCTGGATACGGTGGCTCACTTCTGTAATTCTAGCACTTGGGAGGCTGAAGCAGGAGGATCCTTGCAAGTTCGAGACCAGCCTGGGCTACAAAGTAAGCCCAAGGCCAGCCTGAACTGCATAGAGAAACCCTGTATCAAAAAGACAAAAAAAGGTATACCATACAAATCTATCAAGTGAATAAAGCAATACCTTTTGCAAACTTTGCATCAGTGATAAACACAACCATGAGGAAAGTATAACTATCTTTCTTAAAGTTATAAAGCAAGTTAAGTTTGTAAACTGAGATACCACTGTATATTAGAATATTTGATAAGAAAATACTCTGGTTGACAGCAAATATGTTAAGAATCACCTGACAGAGAATCTCTCTAGACCTAACAAAAGGTATGCAGAGAAGATACAAAGTTTTGGTTATTACCACCATAGTTTTATTGACTGTAAATAGTGAGATAGGTAGTATACATGGAAATTCCAAAAAAAGCTGTTTTTATGGTTTATATTTATAATGGCTCCCATCGTGTCCTGTGTTTGGAGAGTGACTGAGTCGTGGGAGTGTTACACTCACAGCGCTAAGTTCAGCAGCTAAGTGTGCCGTTAGGAGACTGCGTCTCATTGGAGTTGGGACACTGAGGGACGTGACATAGAATTTATATATTCTTTCCCCCCGGCTTAGCTCCTTTCTCTGTGTCTCTACTTTCTGACTGCCATGGGATAGTATCTGTTTCTCCACCATGCCCCTCTGTGGAATGGTTGTGACCATGGAGTGAAACTATGGAAGCCTTTCCCGCTTAAGTTTTAAGAGTCAAGTAATTTGTCCCAGTGATGGGAAGGTGGCTAAGATAGCTATGATTAACAAACTTCACAAACACTACAAAGCGAAAAGAGCCATGATATAGTGTGACTTTCAAGTACTCTAAAGGCTATGCCTACAGGAGGAATTTCTCAGTATTTCATCTTTACCAAGTTTGGTTTGGCATGGACAATTGAAAGTTTTGCTAATAAGACCTAAAGGCACATTAAAAAGAAGATAAAGTGTTCCTACTAATTTCTCCCACTTTAGCTTTATCTAGCCTTTCAACATTTCTGACCATATCGTAGTCACTTAAATATCATTTGAACAAAATTCTTCATTCGCTGAATTTTCACAATGAAAAAAACGTGATTCTTTACAAAACAGCATCCAATTCTAATCTTTCAACATCCATAAAAAGCCACTGGCTGCTTTTCCCCTCTCTAAACAAAGTTCTGTGGAGAGGGAGACAGGATGTTATAAAATGTGGGCATTAATTACCGGAAAAGTACAGAGCCTTTCTGCTGGTCCCAGATTTGATCAGTGGTAAAGAGTCATCTTCGTCAGTTTGGGATGTGATATAAAATACCATCACCTGAGTAGTTTATAAAAAGTATGAAGGATGAGGAGTCTAAAGTCAAGTCACCAACAGATATGGTACCTGACAAAGGCTTACTATTTTGTTCATAGAAGGCCATTTTTTCACTGTGGTCTAAATAAGGAGGTCAGGAATCTCTTTACAAAGGGCTCTTTACAAAAATGAGGCTCCACCTTCAAGACCTACTCAACTCTGGACATCATTACACTGATAATTAAGCTTCAACATATGAATTCCAAGGGGCAACATTCAATTCATAGCAGTAGTTTAAAATATTTTTTTGAAATGTTAAAACACATATTCTATTGTTATAATGCTACACAGAAAAGCCACGAAGGTATTAAAGATGAAGCATGAGATGTTAAAAGAATGTCAAATTTCTGATGGGAGCTATAGCATTGTAGCAAGGTATAAAAATATAGTAAAGAACTATCTAAAAAAGAAAGCCCCATCCCTGACAATCACTGGCACAGGAAACTAGCTGTTTAAAGAAGATGCATGGACTTTTGTGTTTCCATAACTATTTGTGCTGCTTTTTGTCTACACTGAATTCTTATCTCTTCCCTTCGTAAAATAACTCTTCCTTCCTTCCTTCAGCAAATATGTGAGAACTCTAACGTGCCAAGTACTCTGAGGTGTTGGGAATGTAACAATAAACAGAATTTTTCTGGTGGTAGTGAGAGCAAGCAGAGTCATGCAGGACCACTAATAAATAGTAGCAGATACATCTTGACACGTAATTAATATTGCACCATCATTAATATTGTCCACATATTATTCTATCTAAATTTTGTATCACACCTGAGAAATAAATTATATCAGTCCTTAAACTTGTCTCAACTTACACAAAAATTGTCTCTTGTCTTCGCTGTATACAATGTGACTTCACCAGAATTAAAAGCCTGTTTGCTTCTGATTATCCTTTTTTTCCTTGCAGTACAGTAGATTGAACTCAGAACTTTTTCACTGAACTAAATAAAAAGACCACATTCTAAGCTCCTTTTTAATTTTTTATTTTGAAATATGGTTTCCTTAAGTCACTAAATTGCCCAGGTTGGGCTACAGCTTGCAATATTCCTTCCTCACACTCCAAAATGGTGGAATTACAGACACATACTACACTTGGCATAACTTAGATTTTAAAAATCAATGACTTCCTTGTTTGTTAAGTAACCTTTCAGATCCATCTTAAGTATCTAACCCTATCTTGTTTTTTGAAAACTCTCCCTTACTGTTAAATTACATTCTCTCTATTGTGTGTGCCTACATTCTGTCCTCCAGTGCATTTCAGGTCTGCTTCCTGTTGCATTAGCATGACAAAGCACCCAAAGCAGATTCTAAATCTCACCCTTGGGTGCAGCACTCTTCTGGCACAGAGGCGCTGCAGAATGTGGCAGGAGAGGGTGGCCCTCATGATGGAGCAACACATAAAAGCTTTGCGGAGATCACATTTGGCTGCTTACAGGTCTGAAGATTATGCTGTTTTTCTTGGAAGGAGTTAAAAAAACTTGCCAAATTTTGGAAATGAGTTTATCTTAAATCCTAGGTTCCCTATTTGTTTTTTTTTTTAATAAATAGACAATATTTAAGAATATTCATTGGTCAAGCATTCCTTTCTTATGACAGTGGACTGAAGCCAAGTGGCTCCCATCTGCCTCACAGGGGCCTACACAGCAGATTGCAAGGTTCCCATTGCTTCTGCTTCACCACTGATGAACCTTCACTGCTTACCGATTTGTACAAAAATTCCCAACCTTTCTTCTGTCTCTTCTCACAGTTCTCAGTATCTATATATTCATATAATAGTTACTGTCTGCAGAATGATTTTCAAGGGAAAAACAACTGCAAATAAAATTCACAGTTCTCAGAATGGTGTCAACAAAACACACATAACAGTGGTCTATTCATTTAAAACTACTATATGTATATGATTTAAGGAGACTGATACACCTAGAGAGGCTCATTATTATACAAATATTAAAATTTATACTAAGGATACTCTTATGAATGGAATAGCATATATAATTTCTCACCTCAAAAATGTAGATTGCTTAAATCCATTTATAACTAATTCATAGCTTTTTCAATGTAATTTTAGCTAGCATATGATATGTACAAATAGAACTATAGTGCTGTTTATAGTGATTATAATTACAGAAAAACATTAATTCAAAAAAGAAGACAGAGGTTGGGGTGAAATTTTCTCTTGTATTGCTGTTAGCTTATGCAAAGGCTTGCTAAACAAATATACTTAGCAAATTTTGTAAGAACCGTTTACTTGACAAATTTTTAGAGTTATGAATTGCTAACAATATAAGTGCATTGCAAGCAAAAGTTAGGTACTGCTTACATTGGTATTTTGATATATTAAATACAAATCATTTTTATATCTTCTCTGAAACAAAACTTCTGGACAGTAGCTTTTTCAACCTAGTTCAAGTCGCATTATTTATCTGAAAACAATGTAATATTGTTCCTGTAAAGTGTATTGTTTCATTCTGACTTTCAATCAGCTGAGACAGTCCTTTCTCCCAAGCCAACTGACTTTACTTAGTAGAGCAAGTGCAAAAAGGAGGCCACTTTAATAGTAAGTCCCTATTTATCATGTAAAACCTCCATAAATATAAGCCATTACTTTTTTTGTGTGTTCGGGAGATCAAACTCAGGACCTAGCACTTGCCAGGCAGGCGCTCCTGCGGCTGAGCTAAATCGTTTTTCAGAGTGCTTTACTCACATAAGAGTTGACAGAAAAATGGTAAATATTTAAACACAATGAATAGCAGGTTAATGCCCTCTGTGGCACTAGAAGCAATACCAATTTATCCCAGCTTGGCTTTGATTGGTAATAGATAAGGTTCACAGTCTGCAGCTATACACTGGGGGTCACCCCAACATCCCAAGATACGCAGGAGTACAAATGAATGTCTTACCGCATTGATAATCGTTCTTAAGAAAAAGCATGTATTTTGTGCTGCAGAAAATAACCTCAAACACAGTTAAAACTGATAATAAAATCATTTCTTACCTGGGTAACTTTCTCTGTCACATTGTGGGTTCGCTCTTTAACTTTTGGTGCAATAATAGTTTTATCCGAAGAAGGAGGCGATGTATTCTTTTTTTCAGTTTTGACATCTGAAAAATTCAGAGTGAGCTGTGGAATCTTGTTAATGGTGCTGTATTTGTTGAGGTTTGAATCCGATGTGGAGCCTAGGAGGCTTGACTTGATATGATTAAAAGGCCCTAAAAAAATTGGAAAGTGTTTGTAAGAATACTATCAAATGAAATTTTTAAAACAGAAATGGTTCCAAGTACCCTGCTAATGAGCATGTCCAATGTGGCCCTGACTCAGTTGCATTCAGACTAAAACCTGTGCATAGAACTTAGGAGTCACTTTCTGTCACACAGTGAGTTATGCCAATATCAAGAAAAGACTGGGTCCTAGTTGTGCACCTAGACAGCAAATGGCAGCTAAGCCATTCATTTGCTTTTTTCACTAAAGGGTGATAGAAAAAACCCTACTCTCTGTTATTGGCCAAACTATCTTCAAAGTTTTTCATAAATTTTGTTCTATAATCTGGGGATTGTTCAAGGAAAAACTTGCCTATGGTTAAAATAATGTTGGTCATGAAATTTATGAATGGGCCATGTACTGATGAAGTTTATCCTGCACAAATGTGACTGACTCTTGTTCTTGTGTCATTGAGAAATAATGGGCCCTGCAGATGTTCACATTCTTTAACTGCTTGTATGAAATGTCCCATGAAATCTCTGGAAGTTTAAAACCAGAAGCTGAGAAGGAAAAAGCTTGTGTGTGTGTGTGTGTGTGTGTGTGTGGTGTGTGTTTTCTGTATTATAAATTATAAAATCCTGTGTAGAATTTTAAATCTTTCTTTATTTTTTTCTCTCATTTAGATTTGAGAGTAATCACTTTCCAAGGAAAAAGAAAAGGCACTGCAAATACCTTAGAAGTAAAAGGCTCTGACAAATATAACTTATCTTAGGAGTGAACATGACTAGGTAACAGAACATATTTGGGGTCGGTAATTTCCAGCCATATCTTACATTCTGTTCCCACAAAAATAATTCAGCAAGTCACTGTCACCCTTGTTTCCTTTGTGATTTAAACAGATTGACCATCAACATCTGAATCTTGTCTGTTGCTTATAGAGTCAGAAAATGCTCCAAAGAGTTTCTTGTGCAATGAGTATACTATTTATTTGATTATTTAACTGTTAAAGGTTAGTATCAGGAAGAATTTTATACAATTCCTAGGTTCAATTTTGTTATACAGTATCTTCCTGCCTCAGGGTGGTTAAAACACACAGGCTTCATGAATGAGCTATATAGCATATTTTGCTTTCTGTTGTTTTATTCCATTTGAGCTGAAATATACACATTTTAGGGATCAAAATGTACTTTAAGCATCAAGAAAAGCATAAATACTTCAAAATTAGGCATAGGTTGCTTATTTTGGACTCTAACAATTAATCAACTCAGGTCAAACAGTGCTAAAAACATAATACTATATTTGTCATTTCATTCATAGTTGCTGTGGAGAAAATCAAACTATATTTGCATCATATAAATGTGCATGCTCATTTATTATAAAACTTTGAAGTAATGTTAAGGAAACTTTTATGTATTTAGCAAATATTATACCTCTTTAACTGCATTTCTCTTCACTCCCATGATGATAATAAGTCCACCTAGCTAAAAATATCATTGAGCTCTCTGAGCATTTATTGCCTCAGCTGTGCTCATTTGTGTGTAGAAGTCAGAGTGAAAATTAAAACCAAGCTAGATGGGCTTATCTTCAGATAGGTCTCTGAATCTTCACCTCTCACATTTATTTATTATTATAACATATTCCAGATAACATTCCCTCATTTTGAGCATACTGTGACTATATTTAGGCACATGTATTAACATTTTAAATGTTAAAATATGCTAGAACTTCAACTAGTTGTTCATTGTCTTTTTATTAATTGTAATACCACTTTTTTTTTGGTACCAGGGATCAAACTCACGACTGCATGCTTGCCAGGCAGGTGCTTATGCTGCTGAGCTAAATCCCCAGCCTCCTAATACCACATGTTATGGTTTATGTATTTTAATTGTACTTGGATAAGCATAAGACATTGTGGGTGGTAGAGTTCAGGCATATAGTTAAATCATTAAAAATCCTTCAAACCTGTGTTTCAGTTCTATTTCCATATCATCCTCTTTATGTTGAATTTCTGGAGCAAATTGTACACAAAAGATATTTTGTATAAAACACAGACTGTCTATAAGGCTAACAGGTAGAAAAGCCCTGTTAGCATACTTCTCTCATTCTTATTGCCATTCCTGTGTTGCCTGTACTGAACTACAAGGTCTGCACTACACAGCACTTCACCAGGGGGGACATTTGTGAGGGCATTTCTGATTTTCATAAAGATGGAAGAATTTGATTATCAACCACAATCATCTTGATAACTGTCCCAGTGTTCCAAGGGACCCTCGTGAAGATAAAAAGCCTGTTTGTAAAGATCTGAATCTTCAACTAATTTCACCTAAAACACGACACTGTACTTTTACATGGCTTTAGTGTAAATTAAAATCTTCAGAACTACCATGCAATGAGGAAAGAAGATAAATATTGTTCTGTTCATAGCTTTGTTAATATTGGTTTGTTATTTTTGGAAAAATGGGTTACTGAGAGCTACATTCTTTGTGGTATCTTTCTGTTGAGTGGTCAAAATAAAGTTTTGGAGTTGAGATTACAGTCTGTACTGTGCTAATATGCAAATATGGAAACTAAGAGATTTGGGTTATTTTTTGTCAGTTTAGGGACAAAATATTAAATTTGCAGATAAAAGAATCATGTTAAAATCAGGAATAATAATTCTTTAAAAGTATTTTGCTTTCTTATTCTGTGCAAGTGGAAGGATACATGAAATGGAAATCTCTGTGCCAAATAACTAAGCATTCAAAATTGATTATTTGTCTTAGGATCACCTGTTGGTGTTCAGTCTCATGCTAATAACTCTTGAGATCTAACAGTGCTTCTCTGTAATGTTTTGATGGTCATTTATTTCTTCAATTCATCTTTCTTTTTTATTACTTAGGAAAGCATATGGTTTGAAAGTTATTTTTTAAAAATATGAAGTTAAATATGTACTTCAACATCTAGTGATAATTTGTTTCTTCTGTTCAATTATTGTTATTGTATTTTATCATGCAAAGAAATATTTTGAATACTTAAAATTAAGGGCCAAGTCACTTTTGAGAATCTAATACTTTCTAATGTCGCTCTATTTTGTGGTATATTTTTATTTTGATTATTTTCCATTTTTAACATTCATATATAAGTCCAATCTATTACTATTCATTCCAAATATCAGTTTTATTTTGCTATGCACCCATATTCCTGCTCTACCATTTTATCGGTTCACATATGGAATGTTTCATCCTGTCTAATGGTATGGAAGCCAATATTTTTCATATATATAATTATTGCATTATGTCTTCTCATGTATTTACAGTTGAGTACTGGCATTTTGAAAGAACTGTCATCTGATTATAGCCTACTTTCCAATGTATGACTCTTTTATATTACATTTAGAAATTTTGTTGGTCTTTTAGATACATGTTAAATTATCTCTGAATTTCATTATGTGTTAGTAAAGTAAGTATAAGAAAATATTTGTTGAAACAAGGAAAGATCATGTCTGACACCATGAGAAACTGAAGAAATATCATACATTTGCTTTCAGAGTTTGAAACTTCAATCAATCATTATTTTAGATTCTCATACTTACTGTTGGGAAAATTTTGAAATGGTTTCTCCAATCTATTTTACTTTAAGACCTTAGTTTGAGAAAGTTAATATAAATTTTTAAAGCTGATTAGGTTAATAAATTCACCATAATTTAATATATTACTTAAAATAACTAATGCATGCTACTTAGATCAGGAACTGCAATTTACTGAATTAAAGATCATAATGCTTCTTTCTATTAATTTTGAATCAGGTTTTCATATGTAAAAGTTTTCTAGAATCTTCAAGATGATCAATGTTGGCTTAGGTTCCTCTCACATCATATCTATATTCTAATAAAAATGTCCAATGCTTTATGGTTGGAATTAAAATTATATCCCACCAATTCTAAACGCAAACCGACAGACTATGAGACCACATAGATCTAAGAAGCAGGGACTGTAAACCAGAATACAGGCTTTCCTGTCTCCTACATCTATGTTCAGAGAGGCCTTTGCAAAGGATTAAAAGGTAAAAGGCAGCCTTACTGAGAGAAATCATGAACAGAAGGAATTTAGGATTCTGATGAAAAAAGGGAGCACGCCCTGAAAAACAAAATAAATGACTTAAAGAAAATGAATGAGCAGAAGTAAGATAAATAACAGATTCAACTGAAAGAAATGTAAAACTCAAAAATATACAATAGGTCTAAATGTTCTTTAAAGTAACATTTTCCAAACAGATGACCAAATTAAATTATTCAATATACTAGAAGGAGGAATACATGACCAAGTAAATTAACCAACATTTGGATAAAGTTTTAACATGTTGCAAGTGTCTGATTTAATAGAAAATAGGACAATTTATAGCTACAAGAATTATTCTACATTCAGAGGTGAAGCTAGAGGATAAAGCAAAAACTGAAAAAAATTTCATTTATCAAATGTAAAATTTACATGATTATGATATTAAATATATTATTGTTATGAAACATTAAAGAATATATTCATTTTTAGAAGTATAAGTACATATGAAATATATATATATATATATATTTAAAATGTATTTTTCAGGGCAAAATGATAAAAGAGGGAAACCAAAAGAATTATTTTTCAATCACCATGTCTGTGTGCACTATTTCTTAAGACATTGAGGTTACTTAGTTGAAATTTAACAGAACCCAGATTTCTGAACACTGAAAAAAGTATTTAGTAATTAAGTCTTGTAAAAGAACTCTGTCCATAAACATAAGGCAGTAAATTTAACCTGTAGAGACATGTATTAGAAGCAATAATCAGATTACTCGTATTTAGAATCCACAGTTTTTGTTCCACAAAATGACATGTAATTCACAAAAGAAAAGTGTCATTATTGAAAAACAAATTTTCAAATCCTTATAAGATTACAAAATTCTGAGAATTGGCCAGTGTGACTTATGTGAAACAATTGTATTAAATTGATTTATTTCCTTTATGAGTTTGATAGGTCTCCGGGCTCGCATGCAGGTGAAAGTTGTAATAAATCTTCACAGTAGTTTTTTTCTGACTCACACAGATTCATGGATAGTTGGAAAATAAACACCAATGTTAGAAAAATGCAGGTCTTCGTGAGAAGAAGGAAAAGGACATGATAGAGGGGCAAAATTTAATAATTCCATCAATGATATTTATTACAATAAATTGAGTAAATTTTGCATTAATGAATTGAAAAGAAGAGCAGAGAGAGAAGCCACTAAGACTGAAGTTAAAATCAGCTTACAAATGATTGATGTAAGATTAGATACCCCTTTCGTATGCTAAATAAATTACTAAAAATTATAATACATACATCTACATACGTTGACTGTACAATTTCTATGAAGTAGCTTTTTTACTCCTTGGTAATAAGTTATACTTTCTAAAAGGGAAAACTAAGTAAAAAAAATTGAAATAAAATAGATCCCAAGAAGGTGAAGTGGAAATTATTTTAATTTGGAAGAAAAGCACCAATTTGCTGGGTTGATGGTGTAATGCTATGTTAACATTAGGATTTCTGTGCAATTGTTGCAGATGAGAGGAAAGAAAAGTACATTTCAGTAAGAGGGATTTAGGCTGGCTCTTTGCATACTAAAGAGCTAAAACAGATTTCCCAAGACAGTTACAGAATGGCCTTTTCTGGAGACAAAGATGCTGGTACCAATTGTGCAAAGGAATCAGCCAACATCTCACCTGAAGGAAAAAAATCAGACGATGTTGAAGACCTTCCAAATACATTCCTAAATTACTTTTTGTCTGTAATAGAGTAATTTTTGGTTGAATTAATTGTTGGAATAATTAACTGTAATTATGCATTCTGTACACAAAGCTGTTTAGATTTTTTTTTTAAATTTTGTAATTTTAAAAATTTAAGTCTGTCTTAGAAACAAAGCCAAAAAATTTAAAGGTCACTTAATGCATTATACCTCATTTAATTAATATATTAATTTTCCTGTGAAAATCTTAAAGAAGGCAGTTCAATATTGTTTAATAGTTCTTAAAACTAGAACATTAAGAAATAATGAAAATTTGGTAGTGCATATTTACATTAAAGTTTTATTAAACTTGCAAATATTTCCTCTAATTTAGGAGTTTAACTTTATCATTATTAATATGTTAAAACTTTATACAATGGTTTAGAAAACAATAATCCCAAATTCTGGTATATATTCCCGTTGTTATTGAATTGGTATCTAGATTTTATTCAGTTTGTTGCTACTGCAAGGTAGTAGAAAGGAACTGAGGTGAAGTGTTGATTTAATGAATTAGTTCATAAAATTAAAAACAAATGACAGAAGTTTGATAGGTAAACCACTGACTTCAACATGAGTCAGTCTAATTTTCTATTTATTGAGAAAAAATTAGATTTATTCTGTTTTAGAAAAACACTGGAAATTAATACCTATTAATTTACTGTTATTTGTTAAATAGTAAGTCTATCATTATGTCACACAGGCAAGTTGACAAGAGCTGTCTATATACTGTTTCTTGAGGTTACATTCTCAATTATGTAACTGAGATCATCACCCACAGCTGACACTAATTCGTTCCCTTTGAGAAATCACATACGACAAGCCAAGGACAGAAAAATTAGGTACGATAGGTGCAATTCTATCCTACCATTGGAGGTGACCACAAAGACCCTTTTGTAAATGTTTACAAAATAAAATTTGCAGGAATAAGGGGAAATTTCTACAATTCCATTATTTTTAAATTATCCTGGGATGCTGACTAGAAAATATTCCTGGTTTTCAATGCTATTAATTCATAACCAGTACCAGTTTTGACTTATTTAAGGAAGCAATGGAGAAACCAATACATAAAACTGCACAGTGGTTAGAGTACCAATGACGTAAGAAAGAGCTAACACAGTACATTCTAAGTAATGATGGTAACTGGTGGAGACGTGTTCATGCAACACACATGCACAAAATGAGGCACTGTCACCATTTGAACATCCACCACAGCATGCATGTCCTAGGTCAAAAGACCAAACCAAGAATTTTCAATTTGAAAAGGATAATTTGTTTTTCATGTTCTACTGTGATATAGTAGAAAACAGAAATGAATTTCAAATTTTTAGCCAAATCCAAATTTTTTCAGAGTTTTGTCCAATTAAACATTATCCTATGGTAGCTGTAGGTCAAGCCTTTGATTTCAGAATAATATACAACACAGTTAGAAATGATTAAAATATAAAGTTTAAAAAATGACTCTCATGCATGTACAGTAGACTACTACAGTAAGCTGAAAACCATACCCCCTGCCATCCAGGAACGTGAAACTAGTTTTAAGGAAACAAAAGAGGAACAGATGAAGTGATGCTGTCATATAGCACTTCTTTTCATTTTTAAATTTAATCATTAATTTAAAATTTTTCCCTGAGATAGGCTTATGTGCTGCTTTCACACAAATATATTTAGCTTGATATTCGTTACTTTCCAGATGATTTAAATGTTTACGAAGTGTTCATTGTCAACCTACGGCTACATTTCTTGTAGGAGAAAAGGTGCTTGTACTTATTTTGATGACACAGCTGAGAAAGTTAACAATGTCTCCAGCAAAATCAAGCCATGATGTCTCCACCAGGCACCTGGACTAGCTAAGGGCAGCATGGAGAGGTGGCACTGAACAGGGCATACAGCAGGCAAGTTGACATGCCGAGTAAAGGGCACTGTAAGCGTCAGATGGTGAAATTTGAGCTTGTACATTACCTTTGACATTGCGACCATTGTCTGATTTGAGCATATAAGGACAAAAGAGAGAGAAACATAAAAAGAAATCTAAAATTATCTTATATACACTCAATTACCTTTGTAAAAACAATCATATAAAACAGGATGTGATGACTGAAAATGTATCTTTGGTTGAAATTAACACTGTGTACTATTTAGCCAACAAAACTCATATACTAGAAATATCTGCCATAAATAACATGGTTAAGTATGGGAAATATTTAATTCATTTAATTTAAATGGATTCCAAGACACAGATTTTATAATAATAGTGACAGTTTGGAGAAAGACATCCATAGTTGCCTGCAGTTGTGATAAACTTCAATCTTGTCAGATGTCCTTTTGGTTTTCCCTCAAGCATCACTTACAGTCTATTCAAAGGAAGATCACACATTTGTCATGTTATATATTTTTTTGCATAATGTAACCTAGTGTGTTGATGAGGAAAATGCTACTAAAATAACAGTTTAATAAACCAAATTGCATTAATCATAATTTTTATTAGTTGTTCCTTATTGCTGAATGTTCTTGAATATTATGTTTTTAATAATAAGCTACTTTAGCTAAAGGAGTCATTCCTAGGCAATAATAATGGCAAAAACTCGGTGAACCCGATCCTGTAAAGAAAATGTGTGGGTCTCTCTCTTATTTGTATTGTGACAAGACAGCATACTATCTGGAATATTTAGGATTTTCATATTAAAACGGGCTGTTTTCAAATCTTAGAGTGCTTGAATAAACGAGAGAATTATATAAACTGTTGTGTACTAATAATATATTTGCAAGATTTTTAAAGTTCTTTAAAGATGGCCTATATAGATAAAATGAAACAACAATCTGAAAGCAAAACTGGTGCATGCAAGATTTAATCTTTTGGTTCAATTTCATGGATTCATAAAGTTAAAATGAATTAAGCAATTTTCCATCTACTTAAATGAACACCTCCATTTTAACAATGTATAACTAATTTAAAGATAGTGTTGTCTTCCTATTATCTTGTTTTGAAATTTTTTGGTCTTTAAAATACAAAATAAAATTATATATATATTTCTGTTGCCCTAGGAAATACAGTTTCTTCTATGTCTATCAGCAGTTTTGTAACTAAAATTGCTCTAAAGCTAAAGTACAAAATGCCTTCTAAATGTATTAATCCATAGTCACATGAAGACTGATGCATCCCAAGGAAATGGTATTACTTTCTGAAAATAGCCTAGTTTGGATGAGGGAAGAAAACAGGATGATCTTACCACCAAGTGTCGTCCATGTGTAGTATCTCTACTGAAAAATAAATATTAAGTCATGCTTTCCCATAATTGCATCAGTAATTGTGTTCTAAATGGAGATTAAAACTAATAAAGTTTTGAAGCCTGGTCTAAGTTACAAAGAACCACTGTCAAAACAAGGATGAAATCTGTAGGGTGTACTGATTGTGTATCAATTTGATTTTCAAATTTAATGTTGCTAATATTATTATCTGGTGATGCAAGCTGTTACGGGGGAAACCTCTAAAAGGACATTCTTTGAAGAATTGGTATGTTTGACAGAGATGATTATACTAGCTGGTCTGACTGAAAGATACATTGCTCATTTGAATTGCCTTACTGAATTTATGCATCAGCCACAAGATCCATGGTTAAGGGTCAAATTACATAGGTTTCATTCTGGCGGAAACAGTCCGTTTATTATTACCAGAAACTGTAATTTTTTATATGATTACTCAGTTTGAGAACTGTCTTTGATTTAATTTTGCTTTGACCTTCTTTCGTTTAGAGATTAAAATGGATATGCTAATTGCTTTTCTCACGCTTTCTCTCTCTCTCTCTCTCTCTCTCTCTCTCTCTCTCTGTCTCTCTCTCTCTCTCTCTCTCTCTCTCTGTCTGTCTCTTTCTCATCTCTTTTGAGACAGGGTTTCACTATGTGGTTCAGCCTGGTCTTGAACTCACTTTGTAGCACAGGCTGGCTTTGAATTTACAACAATCCTCCTGCATCAGCCTCCTGAGTGGTGGGATTATAGGCATGTGCCACTGTGCCCAGATTCTCAAATCTGTCTTATAACAAAGTATTATTTCCACTTGAGATTTTGGGTTATCTTGCTGATTTTTTTCCTGCCAACTAATTTTTCCTTCAAGTTTTCTGTCTCTTCTATTTCACTGTGGTCTTCCTCTACACGATTCAAATTTAAGGCAATGGTTTAAGTTCAGATTCCTAGGGAACAGATAATTCATTACTTGAGGTGTGTGAGTTTGGAGCCAATTGTGAGCAAAGTCTGCTCAATGTCAAGTCAACATTTATTATCTGTCATAAAATGAACTGATGCTTCTGATAAGCTGTAGAAGTAACTGCAGGGTTGCTAATGCTAGGGCAGCTCACAGTAACATAGCTGTTTATCTGCACATCTAACAACAATGACAGAGATATATTATGCAATAAATACACAGTACAATAAACTTTGAACTATCATGTGTGAAATATTTGATTCTTGTTGGTTGGAAGGGAGAAATGGGTACCTGCAGCTGAATCATAGTGTGAAAAGGGACAAAGTGTAAAGAGCATTTTAGCTAGAATGAGATAATCCAGGAGAGCAAGACATGAGAAGTATTTGAACACCTGCACATTTTCTTGGGAAGGCTTGGCACAGAGTATATATCAGAGGACACAGCCTTGTAGCAGCAAGAACTGAAACTTGAAAAGCACCTAGCTACTTAGTAAAGTCCTTAGTACTCTCCTTACTGAGGAGCCATATGGTAAACTTTCTGTTCTAAAAAGATAACTGGCAATTCCAGGGGTGATGACTGCACTTGAGGAGATGGTTATAAAAGGAGAGCAGACTTCGGAAGACCCAGATCTGTGGGAATCAGAGAAGTGGGCCTGATGTATCCATGCAGAGGACTCTGATTCTCAGACATGCTGGTGGAGTTCAGTGACTCACAGATCCTTCTTTGCTGGGGTCTCAGGAAATGAGGAGGGAGGAAAAATGTAGAGCGGATTAGACTGTGGACTCTAAGGACAGGCAGAGCCAGACTCTGACATTGACTAATTAGTTCTATAACCTTAGGTCAGTTATTTATTTAATTACTACACCTAAACTCAGTTTCTCATCTAAGAAAAGGGGCTTCAACTGGTTCCTAATTTACAGAGTTGCTAGGAAAAATAAGAGTTAAAACACATTAATCACTTGCATTGCCTCAAGCATAGTGAACACTCAACTAATGATATCCATTGTCACGTTAATGATAAATTGTTGCTGTGGATGTTTTTAAAATTTCCCTCTTTTCATCACTGACAAACATAAGATACATAGAGAGAAGCCAGATAGAATTCGATAAATTCTCACTTTGTTTTTCAAGTTGCTTTGTGGGGTTTTCTCCTCTATTGTTCCCTCTCCTTCTTTCTATCCACTCTCTCAGTACATCACATTTTCTAGCCCTCTATTTGGAGAGAGTTGGTTGACAACATAGTCCTGTGACTATACCATACCAATTTACCCTATCTGGATGTGATCATTTGCTAAACACAGCAAAATTAATCATGCTTGAGATGAGAGTGTTCATCATCTAGACCCTTCTTATATTAAGCATCAATTAATTAACACCCCATGTAGTGGGCAGATGGGCAGATACACGGTTATCATACTATTTCAGAAACCCAGGTGAAGAATCCAGAAGAAACCAAATTACTCATTAGAGTCTAAAGAGAAAATGAAAAACAACTCTGAATGTAAGACTTACATTTTAATAGGCTTTAATCACAACTTTTCTTGTAAGGCACAAGGATTAATGTTGGTATTAAAATTAATAAGGAAATAACCCATCACTACTCATTACCATATGCTTTATGTTAAACAACAAGGACAACAACATACCTTCACTGGCATGTCGGTCTCTAAAAATGTTTTTGGGGTGGACACTGAATCCCTCTATGTCATGGACTGAAGATGCCCTCCGGATGCTACAGAGGCTTTCCCTGGATCTGGAATGGGTCAGTTGGGAACTTGATTGCAGCATGTCAGGGTAGAGTCGGTCCCATTGCCTTTTAGGAGAGGAATGGTCAAGAGGTCCAGATATATTCACCAGGGGAGAACACTTGCTGGGCTGTATCAAGGCTTTTGTATCATCTGCTTCAGAAGGGCTGCAGCTTTCTTTTGTAGGAGACTTAAAGTGCTTCATAGCCACTGAATCATCACTGTGTTTAGAAGAATCAATTACAACCACATCAGGGTCTTCTTGTGGTAAGGATTGCTTTCTGTAAGAGAGAACTCTCAGACCAGGGAACTTGAACCCAAAAAGTTTCCCTACAAATGGAGATAGGAAAGAACATTATTACAAGACAGCGGGTATATTATCCTTTAAACAAAACAAACATTGTTGACTCCTACTTAAAATGACAGAAAAAAAATTATTAGTCAATACTTAGTTATAGTTGAAATGAGACACATCAGTCGGACCAATATGATTATAGATAGAAAGAAAATAGCAAATTGTGTATTATCTGATGATTAGATAATATCTCATTATTTAGGTTAGATGAAAAGAAACTTTTATTGTTATTAAAGCAAAAATATTTATTCACTATACATGCACAGATTAGACAGCAAAAGAAGAAACCACACATTTTAAGTGGAGGAACAGTGGAAGAATGAGTATGTTGCAAGTATGTGTATTTGGGAGTAAAAGAGAGAGAAGTGGGGTGGGGTATAGTATCCCTCACATTTAGTATAGATTTTTACTGATAATTTTGTGAGTTGAGTTTGGGTAGGAAAAGTAGGGTCAGTTGTGAGTCAGAGGCCCCTCATTCCATTTGGAATTCTTGAAAGGTTTTTGGTTTCCAAAGTGGTTTACTCTAAAGTTAAGAATTTACTTCTCCTGCTTTTTGTTGTTGCTGTAGTTATCATTCCAAAATCTTAGAGTTTAGCATGAAGTGTTACACATATCTCAGGTTGGATTATGCATAAAAGGCAACTAAATATAAACATTAAAGGGTGAATCAGAAATTTAAATATTAGTTAGTGAATATATAGAACTTAGGACATTCAACAATAAAATATCTAAATAAACATGTTAGCAATAAACATTACAAATTAAACCAAGAGGATATTAATTTTATACACTTCAGTTATCAGTAAAACAAAAAAAAAAAGAAAAAAGCTTATAACACCTAATGCTTTTGACAAAGAATACTTGTAACTGTTCTGACACTTTGCTGGTGGGATTGAAAGACATTTGAAAATACCTGTTTAATAAAACCTATATGCTTTTCATTTGGGTCAGCAACTCACATACAGGGTACTGCAAAGGCATAAAAACTAAAGGCTATCTGAACTTCCATTAATAGGAGAATTTTGGGATAAGTCGTGGCATTTTTATATTGTGGAATCCTACTATACAAGTCTTAAGAACTAAAATTCATACATGCTTTGAGTAAAAGGTTGTTAAAATAGTGTTATGTTACAAAGCAAGTTTTGAATATGTGTATTTATAAAGTTATGTTCATTAAAAACAATAAAAATCTGTACTGTTCATAAAATATCTTTATGTGGTAGGAAGTTTTGTGGTA
This sequence comes from Dolichotis patagonum, assembly GCA_004027295.1. NCBI lineage: Eukaryota > Metazoa > Chordata > Mammalia > Rodentia > Caviidae > Dolichotis > Dolichotis patagonum. The sequence continues at coordinate 10,595 of PVJX010011382.1, read as the reverse complement.
GCAGAGAAACATGTGGAAGAACACAGTGAAAACTTTTAATATTGATTACCTTGGTGGGATGGTTTGGAAGTAGAAAGTTATAATGTATCGCATATTTCTTATGTGTTTCTATTGTTTATTATATCAAATGTGAATGCTTTTATATGTTTAAAAAATTCTAACACATGTAAAATTTCTACTGAAAATTTGAAAGGATAAGAGAAAGCATCCAAACAATATCTGTAATCCAACATTTCCCAAGTATTATTTACAAGAAAATTCCTATGGCTAGTATATAATACTGGCAGCATATCATCTCTGTCTTTATAATTATGTGTTACTTTTTTGACAGTCGGCTTTTGTCTTTGAGTTATAATATTTTCTACCTTGTTACATTCTTAAATGTCTAAATATTATGATCTCTGACAATATATTTCAAATATATTTGTTATGAACTAGTCTTCAGTGAATTAAGGACAATTGTAAAACTTGGAATAACATTTTCAAAATTCATGAACTTTTCTCTATTTTGAATTCATTCTTCTAGTCAATGCTCCAACCACCATAAAGATTTTCATTTCTATCTTTAGTCTAATAACTTATAAATTTGTATCTTCAAGTCAGATGACTACTGAGTTCTGATCTAATGACATCATTAATATATTCACTTACAGATATTGAAGACACCTCAAATTTTATAGTAAATGCCAACTTCATGATCTATCCCTCTACACTTGACATTATAATCCAGCCTGTCAGATAAATTTGAGAATTGAGGTTCATTCTAGATACTGTTCTGTCTTTTACCAATCTCTATATCCAAATGATGTCAATCCTCTACTGGTGTTCATTTTACCTTCTCAATATTTTTCTAACTTTTTAACTGTTTTCATCTCTACCGTTCTTCCCAATCCAAGCTACTCTAATGATTCATCTGGTGCCTTGCAACAAAATTTTAATTACATTTTATATTTATATCATTATTATATTCCATCTTTCAAAAATGATTTTTTATTTAAAAAATTTATGACATCAAATTTAACTACCAATCCCCTTCTTGCTTTGGGACTGAAGAGAAAACTGTCAGCATTCTGCAAATTCAGCTGTGCTCTTTGCTGTTGAGAATCCAGGGATAAGACTTTTTAATTCCTCCAGAGGCATGTGCTTCTTTCAGATTCAGGGCTGCCTTGTGTTTGATCTTTTCTTTCTACCTACTAAGCTCATCCTTTAGCCTTTGGCTCCACTGTTATGTTCCTAGAGGAGATTTTTCTTCCTTCTGGACCAGGTTAGCATGCTTGCATAGTTTTCATCACTTGTTAATAAGTATACACTTATTGATGTTCTGGTTAACACTTCCCTCCACACCAGGAGTACAGGCCGTATGCAAAGGGCCCAGTCCATTTTTTCACCATCCAGCTATGGCTCTGGCAGAATGCCTGAGCATGGTAAATGAATTTGCACAGACCAGTTCTAAGCTGAACTGATGATATACTCAATTTTGACTGTGGTATATTTAATTGCATTGTGTAATTAAGTAATCTTAACTTCTAGAACAGTAAGTACTCATATTTACTAAAAATGATTGTTAAAAACTTGATCACAGTGGAAACAGAGAACTCCGTATTATGCCTTAAATACCTCACACAGCTCTCATTGCTCAAATTACCTTTTTAGAGATGTTATTAATTGCTAACATTCTCATTCTAGAGAATACCCAGAAGTGTCTTCAAGCTCCTCATCACCAAGCAAAGTTTATATTAAAAAATCTGTTATAGAACATTTTAGAGCTAACCAGCCTAATTTATTATTATAAAATTTCAATTTGTAGTATGATGGTTAGCAGTGTTAAATATAATTGAAATAGGATTTATCTCTCTAATAAAACATGTGACATGATGCAAGTATAAATAACAACCAAATTCATCATTAAACTTTGGATTGATAAACAAAGGTGAGAGTAACCAATCTGTTCGAACAAGATTAAATATCAGTGCACGATGATAATTGTTTTGCAAGGATTCTTACATATTTCTATTAACAACTTTTTTTATGCTCATGTAAATTGTCAAGTTAAAAATCTGTGAACTACATCAAAGTCATCTGATTAGTTTTTAATGCACATGAAATTGAGTTTTAAAGTGGTTTACAAATCAATTTTGCAAGCTTATTACAAAGCATTGAAGGTCAATGCCTGCTTTTATTCATTCTTTATCACTTACATTACCCTCCTCCTTTAAAAAACGGTTCACTGGCTTTCTTAAATTAATGACCACACAAGGCATTTAGTTTGCTCCTATAGTATAGTCATAGCCAAGGTGGTACAGATGGTCTTTTCTGCATCACTAGGCTAATATGACCATGTTATATTGCATTATAGATTTAGTTGTCTAAATGTAGCTCATCTGGAAAGAATGCACATTGAGAAATTTGCTCAATGCTAGCACTTTCAGGCATCAAATGTAAAATATACACAAGTGCACTTTTGTTGTGGATCTTCACGTTGAAAAAGTCCTTTAAGTATTCACATTTTATTATATTTCTCTCTAACTCTAATAATTAGAACATATACAGTTTAGCTTATCATCTGAAATGCTCAGTGGATATCATATAATAAAACAGAATAAGAGTTTTTGCACACTCTTATGCATTCCCAGAAAAGAATAATAGGTACTGGTTAGTATTTATATAAACATGGTTTAGTTTGAACATACCATTCTTTTTAATCTGTAAAAACATTGAATTGCTACAGTTGCTAAGACCTAAGAAATGTTAGAAACAATCATCTTCCTTAGTGAAAAAGAAATGTTTTGCAGATATCTACATCTACTTTTAATCGCGAAATTGCTCACAAATGTAAGTTTCCAATCATTTCCTCAGTTCATTTTCTCATTTCTACAAACTCCTAAAGTTTTGGTTATTTAGTAATTTTTAGGCCAATAAAAATTTTTTAAAAAACCAATTAGCTCTTGCTTGGTTCTCCTTTGTTGAATTATGGGCTGAAAAATAGAGTAATTTAAAAGTAAATAGTCATACAGACTAGAGACTCTGGTAAGGAAAAAATAGGATTTGTTCTTTGTATATCTGTGTGTGTGTGTGTGTGTGTGTGTGTGTGTGCACATGTGTGTGTAGTGACTAAGGGATGTTGGAAGAGACAGAAGCAGAAGTTTTTCCCCTCATGAAGGATAAGGGTGGTTAGAAATTATCTTCAACTGGACTCTGAAAACAGACTGTCCAAAAGGGTCAATGGGGAGCAATTTCAAGACTCATCTATGTAAGACACGCTTGGGAAAAGGAAGCTGCAACTACTGTCTAAATGTAACTGATGCCTCAGCTTAGCCTCTGGGGGCCTGGAGCTGACACAGCCCTTTGGGGTTGCTGCTGCGGCTCTACTTGTTCTCATGCCTTGTCGTAGCATTAACTCCCCTTTGACCTCTGCCTGCTGCCTTAGGACTCATATTACATATGGATTCCAATTTGGTTTAATACTCATTGCTGCAAAATCTAAGCCAAAGCATTCAGCATTTGTACCTCAGCCACCCCACAGGAAAGGCCATAACCTAGGATAAGGTAGTTTGTGCTTTTGATTGCAATTCCCAGGAAGGGCAGGAGCACTGTACCCACAGCAGTCAACAGTCTGAGCAGTTGTGCTGTCCCAGTCTTGCACAAGATGCCTATGTTGTATGCCATGGTGTCCAGGATACAAAAGAAGAGACATTTCACTTCTGGTTTGAAAAAGTCATCATGTGAATTAGTTCTACTGTCAGTTATTGTCACACAAAACACGATTGTGAATTCATCACAATGTACCTTTCTAAAGTCAGGGAACTCACAAGTCTGACACTTGAACTGGAAGCCTTAAACTCAGCATGAGAATTTCCTCTAGCCAGATAACTAGATGTGCACAAAAATACGATTTTAATCCCTGAGTCAAAGAGAACAAAAGATCAAATTTTATTCGAGAAACAGGGAAGATAATCGACATAACTGCTTTTCTTTTTAGGGTGAAAATTTTCACAGAAGCACCCTACAGGAAATGAATGTCTTTAACTGATAAAACATATACGGAGGTATATGATGTTGCCTATGGCTGCTGGAACAACACACAATGTTGTCAAAGAAACTGTCACTAGTAACTAAACCAGGAAAGTACCCTTCCGTGAACTCAGTACTAATCAAGTGGGATCCTAAGTGACAAAGGAACCAGTGTAGCCAATGCAGTTTTGGTACTAGTGATAACAAAAAATCTCCAAAGAGTCTACAGACCTGGTAACCCTGACATTAAATGTAGGACCCTTTAAAGAAATGGAAATGGTCAGTAATCTGAAAGACTAAAAATCCTGTGATGTTTCCTAGGATGACATTTCCTAGAGAAAAAGCAAAAGCTTATAAAATGGCAATGAGTGCAGGACCAAATTGGAATCTTGAAGTCATGTGAGTCTTAAGGCAGTAGGCAGAGTCTGGAGGGACTCACTATGGGAGCAAGATGTGAGGACAATCAGAGCAGCAGCGTAGCAGTGCACTTGTACAAACAAATTCAAACAGGCTGCTGTTGTCTTAGAGACACTGCCCCAACTTGGTCGGGTCATTGAGAGAGCGAAGAAGCAGAAAAGGCAGATTTGGAAAAGGGAGATAGGGAAAGAGTCTGGAAAAGTGCTGGGCTGTTTTTAACCATTCAAGGTTAAAAATACTGAAATGAAGATAAACTGAAAATTAAAGCAAGAGTGCAGTATTATGTATACCTAAGTGGGTTTTATGTGCCTAAAATAGCTGCTTAATAAATTAGTGCATGATTTACCCATACTGCTATTTAGTTTGCTTTGATAGATTTCTTTTTTTCTTCGACAAATGCCAAGTTAAAGAGTCCTTTAAGGTCCAGTAAAAATAGAAACATCTTAAACTATATCCACTCTAGATGATCACTTAGTCATCATATTAACACAGACTGTCTTGATGGAGGGGTCTAAGCACAAAGGAGGCAGACACTGGTTTCAAATACTACATGAATAGAAATTCCTCTGGATTTGGGTGGGTGTTGCTAGGTAACACAGTCTTCCAAATGACACTTATATTAGGTGAGGAGAGTCTCTGGTTGCCATTCATTAACATAATTGTGAATGAAGGGATAATGTGTATTTTTTCAACTACTAGAAATTTTCTTGGTTTTAGAAATATGGACTTTGTCCAAATAGTAGTGAATAATGTGACACAGAACTCATTGCAACTATGTTAACTTTTCCCAGATTTTTCCTTGCAGCCATTTTCTATATCAAAATTAATCTTTAAAAGAGGAACCTTCCAAGCAACGGATCTTAGTAAACATTAGTTACATTGTAAAACCTTTAATTAAATTCTTCTAAATAATAGATTGTTTCTGTAGTAATGCTTGCTGGGTGGGGAGACTCTGATACTACCATAATACTTCCATAGCTCTTCATCTGGAAATGAAAGAATAAATTACAGCTGTAGTGCACAGCAGTAAAAGCCCTTTTATAAAGCCATTTTATAAATGAGCTACACAAAAACGCTTTGTTCCTTGGCCTGAGCTTTGAAAATAGATACCAACTTAGTGGTATAGAGTAGCTGCTAAAGCAAATGTGTATTTTACGTGTTAATTATCCAGAGTAAGTACCGAGCAGATCAATATGTTCTTAAGGCTTATATTAGCTAGATAATTGTCAACTCTTATTTTGTGTATATAAACTTAGCTTCAGCTGAAGATTTTAGAATAACTTAAGCTTTTGTTTTAGTAAGCATAAAGTTCTGGACTTTTGAGAGCATAATTTTAATCATTTCAAAAATAATTAGATCTCTTTAGTAATATTCAATAAGATTAGATGAAAAAAATCCAATTTCAAAGATTATTACTAGAATAAGATATTATAACACTTTTATTTTATAATATAATATTTAGATTTACTTAAAATTCATATTTATATTTTTTATTTAAACATTAGATGATAGTTTTCAAACATTTGCATTTATCAAAATGATATGAGGTATTTTTTATTTATTTTGTCTATTTATTTATTTAGATACTAGGGATTGAACTCATGACCTTGTGCTTGCCAGGCAGGCATTTATACTGCCGAGCTAAATACCCAGGCTGAGGTATTTTTTAAAGCACACATTGCTGAATTTCTGTTTGCTTTAGGTTTTCTGTGTTAAGGTACAAGAATTTGCATTTTAAGCATGCTAAAGATAAAGCACACTTTGAGAGCCACTGATATGGACAATCTGTCCGTGGTTCATTTAGTAGTAGAAATAATTACTGAATTCAGATGTAACATAGTCTCCCGATTCTACAAATGTGTGTTGGATACTTACTATTGACAACATACTAGAAATACGTAAAAGAACACCTACACCTATGAAGCAGGTCTGAAGGGCTCATGACATTTTAAATAAGTTGAGTGTTCACCAGTTTTCCAAGGCCCTCACTGCCCTTTATATCTCTATACCTGGCCTTTATGTTATTTTTTTTCTTAGTTGTCCATTAGGCGAACATATGTGACCAGTGTGGTAATGGAGACAGGTATGAGATGGCTTGGTGTCACAGGCAGATTGAGTTAGATCCATCTGGGTGAAGGGAGAATGCTCTACAGATGAAAAGATCTTTGGCACCATTAGAAGTTAACACATTGTAGTGAACAGAACACTATTTCATTCAGATAAATTAGCATAAAATGAGTGATGGTTTCAAGGAACCAGTACTGAAATATGGAATGTGCTGGGAGATGAGGCTAAAGAGGTATCAGAAGCCACACTGTGATAGGTCTTTTATATCATGCATATTAGGGTTTTAGGGTTTTACATATTTAGGCAATAATTATTTTACAGGACCTAAATAGTGGAGTATTATGATTAATGTGTGGTTGAACTGCATATAATCTTTGTCATGGCTTGTGTCCAGATGTTCCCTGCAAAACCTCATGTAGTCATAAATGGAAATATTTTTCGGAAGTGCTTGAATCTAGAATGTGAGATGCTGGGATTAAGGGTGTGTGATTACTAATCAGTTCACTGATTTGCTTGGAACTGGCTCTAAGCCCAGTAATGTACCAAAAAGGGGAGAAAGAAGTTGTTAAGGTTGCTTGGATTTGCTGCTTGTTGCCTTCGCCCTCGCTGCTTTGTTAAACTGTTTCTCCTCTGCCACGCCCCTCTGCCATGTCCCCTGCCTTGGAGCCAACCGCCTATGGACTGACCACTATAAACTATGAGCCAAACACTTTTCCTCCTTTAACTTTGGGTGTTTGGTATTTTGTCTCAGCAACAAGAAAAATAACTAAGATAATCCTGAAGAAAGGAAACTGAACCAAGAAAAACAATTACGAGACTATTTCATAAACCCATATAAAGCATGTTGGAGGACAGTAACCATGAACTACATGAGAGAGATATGTAGATGTGCTTGATAAAATTTAACTATCTTTTGGTTAAGAGAATTATAAATCAGAGGAAAGGAGACATGTGTGATGGCATCCAGGCTTTTGGCTTGGGTAATTTTGATGAGGACATCATTCATGAAGAACAAAGAGTTTCTATGTGATGGGTTAACTGGAGATGGGAGAAGAAGTTTTAGGTTGAAGTTCTAAGTCTTCAAGAAATACTAAAATCTTCCAAAGGACATGTCCAGTGAATAGTTGAATATTTGCAGTTTTAAGTAAAGAGAAAAGTCTGAAAAAAAGTTGTGATGTGAAAATGGTGATTTGTGAGAAAGTCTTTATTCCATGTGTCACAGATGAGGTTATCCAAGAGGCATGCACAGAGGAGATGAATAGGAATAATTAAAGCAGATCCTGGGAGATAAACCATTTTGAGGTGCATAGTAAGTGAAGGATTAGGAAGGTAGCTCCATGGTGGAACACTTCTTCATATGTACAAGGACCTGAGTTGGATTCAACGAACCACAAAACTATATAAATAAATAAATAAGTAAATAGAGACAGAGGAGAGGAGAGAATAGAGGAACAAACACATATCAAGTGTTCCTAATTGAAAGATACAGGGATTGTGATGACTTGGAATATAAAAGAAGTTAGAGAAAAGGATTTAACTTAACAAGGTGCATTCAACCCAGAGTTCAATGCAGTCAGTGTAGTGTTAATGAACTGACGAATGAGAAATAGTGGGAACAAGTGAGTGAGTATAGAAAATCCAAAATCCTTCAGAAAGAGACAAGAAGCATACATGAAGAAATCCAAGTACACACAAAAATAAAAAGAAATTTAAAATGCAGCAGACTGGAAAACAAATGCTGAAGGAGGTGACCAGGATTATGTTCTGGTTGATTGCAAACATGTGAGATGCATAGCTAGATATTCATATTGTTTTTTTTTAATAAGCAAGATATACTAATTTAATGTGTGATATTCCACTTTTAAAATGTTGGCAACAAATCTAACTAATTAAAACTTTAAAAGATGTGATGTGATATAAACAAAATATGTCTGTTGAAGTGCAGGCTACTTATTCTTTGCCTCACGAGTACGAACAACAGAGGAAGGCGCCAGAAGAAAACACTGGCAAGACAGGGGGCCATTAGATGAGCAGTGCTTGAATGAAGGGAGGAATGTAAGGATCCCAAGGGGAGATGTGAACGTCCTTTGGGCTTTGTTACTCCTGTGAGATATATCTGTTCAGGATAAGCTGGTGAGGGAATTCCTAACCAACATCCGCCCACCCCACCCCAAGCTCTACCCTGATACTTAAGACATGAAGTTATCCATGGTGGAAAAGAGGGGTGACACTGAGGTCAGAGTCATGAGAAGTAAAGGAAGGTTCCCAATCTTTGCTTAGGGAGAGTGATCAAGAACCTGGAATACAAAAAGTATTTCATTAGGGAGGGAGACCTTTAAGAGAAAGAGGAAGGAGAACTAGAATAGAGCAAGAAGGCAATGTAGAGAGGCCAAGAGGAGTAAAAAGGATTAAAATGTGATATGTATGTGTATCAGCTTTCCACGGTGTATTTATTTAATATGAATTACAAACATACTAACAAGAAAAAGTATTTCACATATAGTCCTGATGTGTACCTTCATCTTTTATTAACTGGATAAAATCTATTATCTTTCAGAATTAAATAATTTTAATTTAGGCCTCTTTTCTGTTAGAAATTATTAAATTTTACTGCAATCTTAATATTTCATGTTTTTTTGACAGAGATGGCAACTGTTAAATATACCATTAAGTTTAAACCAAAAGTATTTTTACATTGATAAAATGTGTCATTAGTTAAAGCTTGTCAGGGGATATAAATTTAAGGCCTACATCTATAGTGGCTCAAGAGTTGGCTTTTAAAACAATAAAAAATAAAATGTATTTATTGTGATTTGAATGTGTACAATGAAATGGAGCATTTTGTTTCATTCAGGTAACATGTGCGTTTGTGTGTATGTGAGTAGAATATGAAACTAGATTCATGCTACAGAATAGAAAAATATGAAATTCAAGTATAGTTTTCAACAATTTAAAGTTAATATATTTCAAATAGGTAATCTATTAAAGTTGAAGACCATCACATTGGACATTAGTAGTGAAAACATAAATTCATAATCTGGTGGTCTCTCATATCATACAAATATTGCATTCCACAACTAGTCGAGTAGGAAAGAAGGGAACATATCTTTCCATTTCCATCAGATTCTTTGGCTGTTACTCTTTATAGTTGATGGAAAAAGTACAGTTTTTCACTTTGTTAAATTTTCACTCTTTAGTTGTGAGAAAAGGAGTTTAATTATGTATTTTACTTTATAGTTATATGTATTAAGTAATAGTCAATTGATTTGACTTTATAGTATTTTAATTTTTACCTATTTTTATATATATTACCTATTTTTATATATATAACATGTTTTGTTTTGTTTCAGGTGTTGTAAGTCATTTATTTTGGCCATTCCTGCTTCTTTTCCACAAATATATGATTTTTTCTAAAGAAAGCTGCTCATTTTCTTGTGTACACTTCTGCCTCTGAAATAAGATATTAATGCTAAGAAACTTCATTCAACATAAAACAAATTTCTAGGTCTCCAGAATTTATTTAGTATCATTTATCATAACCTCATTTAAAACTCATCTTTCTTATTGTACATTTATTTTCTATTGTATTTTTCTTTGCTGAATTATCGAATTTAATGCTTCATTTAAAAAATTTATGCTTGCTGTATTGTCAGTCATATTTTTTCCCTTTATGTTGTGTACATTCAGGAGTGGTAGTTAAACTTGTGGAAACTAACATTTTCTCAAACAATAACTTTTTTCCTTTAAATGCACTTAAATTCTATATCCCAGGGGTATCCATGCTCATATGTGTACTTCTGCACACACACACACACACACACACACACAGTCTTTTATATACTTATATATAGTTTATTTACATAAGAGGTCAAGCATTGATTGCTGAAAAATACAAGTTTAAAATTTGTTTTTATGTGTATCATCACATATCTTTATGTAATAATACTTCCATTTCACATTATTTTATACCAGAACATTTTAAATGCTATAGAAACTTGAAATGGAACTGTACATTTGGAAGATTAAGATATGCTTTCAAAAAGAGGGGTATCTCAACTTGCCCTTCCTTCTTCCTTTCCTTTCCTTTCCTTTCCTTTCCT